>JAANSN010004799.1:0-13989 GCA_036850665.1 Dicranocentrus wangi | reverse complement strand
CCCTTAAAGTAAAACTGCTAAATATAGGCATAAATCCTACTCACGACATGCAGATACGAGCTAGTAACGTCTTGAAGCAATTTTCCTCGAGTCAGTATTTCAATATCTATTGAGTCAGTATCTCGCCGGTATAGAATTAAAAATATGAACGGAGATGAGTAAATACTAAAGATGGCTTGATTATTCTACCAATGCCCCTAATCAACAGATTTCAGTTTACCGTCTTACATCATTTTTCGGTCACTCACAACATCTTTTCCGAGTGTTGTAGAATTTTAATAACTACTTTGTATGTTAACTTTATCTACTTGCACGAATTATGATCACGAGGTCACCTGTTATTATTGGTATAGAAAATTTCTCCAAATATATTTCACTCCATTCTATACATCATCATATTATATTCATGCACAATTCGCTCTCTACCTGCCTGCCTGCCTCCTCTGTGGTACTTTTCTACTTTTTAATTATCATCCCATCACCTTTCTTGGAAACGTAAAATTCCAACCAGTTCTAAATTTCGTACCTATATTTTCCCCATCCATCCCGTCCCGATCAAATCATATATATTTTTTAGTCTTTCTTTTATTTTAAAAACTCTCACCGCTTCAAGGTAATTTTAGTATTGTACACACACACACGCGCATTTGCATGTACATCCCAGAAGCCCCACTCTTCCACCAGCTCTCTGGTACAACACGGCCATTTTACAATATCCCCAAGTTGGGTGTAACATTTGATAGGATAAATTATGGACCTTATTATCTCCTTGGGCAATATCGCAAGTGTACAGTGTACCATGTAAAAATTCCATATATTACGCTTCGCCAGATAATTTTTTTCTAAACTGACACAACCATCATTATCTCCTGACTTTGTCTGCACGGTCAGCTCACGACTTTCAAACCAGATGCATATACACACATTCCCTCTTCTTGCGTTTTAATAAGAAACCAAAAGGCATAATAATCATGTTTTATATTTGCGGTGAAAACAGGAGCCATATTATTTCCAAGCTTGATTTGGTTAGTCCTTCTCCGCTCCGCTCAGCTCTCGTAAGCAAAATGTATTTTCCTTCATATCAAGATGGAATTATCCCTGTAGGGAACTCCTCAGGTGTACGACGCATTATATAATCTTGAGCGACCATCCCTTCAAAAAAAATTTGATGGCAGCAGCAGGAGCAGCAGCAGTAGCAAAACTTTGAAGAAAACAATTGCATCACTTTACTCCACTGAAGGCAGACATTTATCATGAAAGGCAGAAAAGGAAGATTTGATTTCATTCGCATTCATCTTGCTCCTACTTGGATAGAATGGTAAAGCACTCCACACCCAACTAACAAATTCCTTTATTCCCATATAACACATCTCCTCACCTCGCTCACCAGCCAGCGTTATAGACGTTATAGGAGCAGCGTCGTCGCGTTTGGTTGGTGGTATATAGCCCCTGCAAAAGTGTGAGTAGGTAATCAAACGGAAGCTTGTGGCTACTGTGCCTATGTGCTACTGCGAGTCCTCAGTTAAAGTAGCAACAACTGTTGATCACATTTTTACCTGTGAAAAGGCCAGTTCGTAGTTCGTATATCGTATCCATTAGAATGGAGCCAGAGAGGCACGGCGAGGTTGTTAAAGTCAGATTTTTTTTTCTGATAGCCACAGGATAAGGAGGTGCAATACTATTTATTCATTTGTTGCTTTTGACGGTAGTGGTGGTTGACTGGTGGACTGGTGGTGTGTATCGAAAAACGGTATACACAACCTTTCGTTATATATATTCTATCGCCGCGTTGTTGGGGTTTATATGGTTTGCATGAAAATCGTGGTAACAATGCAAGTCAAATGTCAATCTTGTTGATTACACGCCTACTGGTGACTGTTGGATATCTAGTTTTTCAACGGATTTTGATTGCCTATCACGATTCTCATTTAAAAAGTTTGTTCTCTTCGCGTCGCGACCCAATCTGTATAATCGTAATGTCGAAAGTATCAATGGCGAAAAAAGCTGGCTACTTGCTTGCTAATCGTCTCGAAGAAGAAGAAAAAGAAAAATCTTTGTTGGTCTTTGGTGTTAAACCACTTATCAAAATGAGTTGGTGACAGCCATTTTAACAAAAGGGCTACACACACAACAGTTTAGTGTTAGTTAGCCTCCCTAATGCATTGTTACTTTTGACATTCACAGAGGCTTTTACATTCAGCCCGAGACTGTGATACCATCATCGTCAGTTCATTGTGCGCAGATTGGAGCGCCAGTAGTCGCAACTCGCAACGTGTATTTTAATACTTTCTACACAATACACCAACTTTTCTCGAAGATTTTGGAAGCTTATGAGATTTCGGACTGTGATATATTTGAAGGAGTCGCAGCAGTTGCTAGAGTCCTGTTGAAACAATGCCATGCATGTTGGCTAATAATTGCTTGGTGTGTGTGGCATTTAGCCCAGCCCAAGAACCCCGAGTTTTGACCAGATCGGCATTCCTCTGTAAATCCATAGTTCATGCTAATGAGATGAAGCCGCTCATATTTATGGGCCACAATTCATCCATAATTTCCCCTTTTATTGGGAATGGGAAGACACAAAGATGCAATTAAACACTGGAGAGAAGAAGAAGAAAAAAAACGCCAGTAGCGTAGATCACTTGTGTATAGTGTCATTCCTTTCGTTGCTTATTAAAAGCAGGGATTTTTGAAAAAAAAACATGTACCAATATCCCACGCCTCACACAACATATGAGGTCTAATCGCAATTTTAACAATATCCGAATTTCCTTATTCTTTGACGCAATTTAGCTATTAAACGTGCAAGTCTTGTTACTGATTCCCCCACTCTCTCTCTCTCGCCTCCTTAAACCCCTTATGTTTATCTACATAAATCGATGGACAAGAAATTCTCCGGGATTTGCATTCATGGAAGTGTGTGCGTGAGCTCGTTCCGCAATCTGCTTTCTCCCATTTTTCTCCACTCTAAACTTTTTTCGCAGGCAGTGAAGCGATTATGTAGAAAAGCTACGCGGAATGGGGACTGCTAGAGGTACTTCATGCTAAATGATTCGACCGTCTCCAAACAGCAAATTGCAAGGTGCTCTTCTGGTGTGCCTAAAAAATTCGGGTTGTCTTGAGCCACGCAATACATATATGTACGTGTTTTTATGTCGGGTAGAGGGAAGGAGTCATTCCATACGGCAATTACGATCGGTATTTTTTGGGGAGTGGGACTGTAATATTCGGAAATTGGTTGTATTCACATACGAACCGTGACACCTTGAACTCACGAAGATTGGAAGGTTTAAAACGCATGTACAAAATAATATATCCCTTATTTCCTTATTTTCCCCCCGACAGTAGTAGCAGCTTCAGCCTTTAGGAAAAAATAGGCTAGACGCATTTTATTCCTTGCCATAAGTAGAATTAAGTTTCACTGGAGAATCGTAGAGCACCTTGGGATAATTCACGTTTAATGGATTCATGATGCTCTTGCTTTGTTTCATCGTCGTGACCCCTAGCTGGAAGCCTAGATGAGAATAAGGAACATCATCAGTAAGATCTCACCGCATCGTCCCGTCGTGTTCATCTTCTGCCTGATCTTATTATAAATGGACGTGTAGTTGTCGGTTGGTTGTCTTCTAATTTTCAAATTAGAACAAGAAGTGAATATGGAAATGGGAAAACGTGATTTTTCTAAAAAAAAAAAAAAGAAGAAGAAGAAGAAGAAGAAGACTACCAAATTGCTTTTTTTTCTGTTTACTCCTTTTCATATATGAATACTTGCATGACCACCATTGTTTTATGATGAGGTGGTGGTGATGCATATATCACTAGCCGAGTGATGAGTTGAAACTAGAAAGAAAGTTTCTTTTTATAAAAAAAAAAGTTAGCGTGATAGGTAGATAAATGATGTAAGATGAAAAAGACGTGTTAATACACATTACATATTTTTGGTGCAACTTTTAGTTTGGAGGGAAGGAGAACGTCATGTATATTTTAACCGATGGAATCAGTGGCGGCCCTCAAGCAAAAGTGTAAGAAGAGGGTCTTAAGGGAAATTAAGTGCTCTTTCTTGATCTGTTCTTGTGCCGTACCTTGAGATGCGCCATCATAAATCAAGTCATGCACCAAAACAACTGTAGAAAAAAAAAGAAATGCATATTACGTACGAAGAAAGAGTAGTTGGCTTTATAGAACGCTTTTCTAGTATATCCTTATGTACTACGACGCTTGTTCGAAAAGGGATCTCTCTTTTTATGACGAAAAAATCCAGGGAACAAGACAGGCCGTGAAAGATCACGAAGTTGGCTTAATTAGAATAAACTTTTCTACGTGTATGGCATTTCGTTTTTTCCTCTGCATTGCATGCACGTCTGTCTAGCTGTAGCTGCTCAAGTTGAGGCAGGTAGATCACACGAAAAAACAGTCTGGTGTGGTGTATATAGTGTGTTGTGTGTGGTATATTGGGTTGGGGTGAATGTGAAACGAGTTGAATAAATCTGCTATTCTAAAACTTGCTTTTATTTTATTTTTTTTTCATATTTGGGCTTGATTAAGTTTCAAAAAAAATATACTCGTGAACGAATCCAATCAAGGAGATTTTGTAGATGATTTTTACGTCGTGGGCAATGTAAAACAGTCATGAGAATGAGGTGGCAAGCAATGTGATCCGTAAGGATGCGATGGTTTCTATTATACCCTGTGGGACTATGTACCAGGCTATGAAATACCGAACCGAACTACAAGACACTGTTGCTATCCCATAAGGTTATGAAAAAAATTCGTGGTCTAATGTGCCAATATCCTAGCCACTTTTGGAATTATTCAAATTGTGATAATCTTGCGGAGAATGATAAATTGGGGTTTGATATATAACAAAGATTTAAGTTTATGGAGGGAGAGAGATTTAAACTGATCTCTACTTTTAATATAATAATAATTACTATTACGAATTTTGACATCCACAACATATCCCATGATTCATCTGTCGTAACTTTGACGTAAATGTAAGTTGAACAAATGGATGAACTTTAAAGTTGTACATATTAGTTATACTCAACTTGGCACTGCTTTAATAATTTAAACCGCCGTGGGTTCGGAGTTAGCTAACTGTATATTAAAATAGAAAGTGACTTGTATGTACATAGTGTTGCAGCACTTCATTATTGAGATAGTCTTCGTCAAATAACCAAAACAACAATGTTATGTTTCGATCTGACATATCACTAGCATGTCATTTGGTACCACGAAAATCTCTCATTTCATGTTGCGTAGTACGTTACCTACATTTTCCAAATCATTACAACAAATCCGCTCAACACATCCTCAAACAGCTTGGTTTATCATATTGAAATCTAAATTATTTCCATCATCATCGCCATCCCCTTTGAAATATGAATTTGACACTCACATCCCGCCGCTATATATGCCCCAGTTCACTCGTGAAAGTTTCGGAAATGCAGGTTTCCTATCTCAACCCCACCCCGTCCAGTGCGACTACTCTCTCAAGAAACAAAATATGCTTTAGCCAACAAATGATAATTATTAGAGCAGCAGTCGCCTTTGAAAATTGAACCCAATGACTGCTCCGTACGCGTCTTTTCTGGTCACAACATTGCAAAACTTGATGACATGACATGGAGCTCATGGCTCCACTTGTACTATTATATCGCAGGCAGTTTTTTTTCTTTTCCCCGAGTAATTCAATGTTCAATCTGTCTCTGACACACAGGTATTGTGTACACATATCCGGTTTACAAATGAGTTTACAAAGAAAAAAAAGATATACGAGGAAAAATAGCAGCAACTCCACGAGCGAGCCTCAGACAATGGCACCATTTTCTCTCCTTTTCCGTGAGTACACAAAAGGGAAAAACTTTTTTACGACATATTTTATACAAAAATATAAAAACCCGCATACTCCCTCGCCATTCATAAGCCTGAAGTCTGGAGAAGATGTAAATAAGAAAATCTGAACAAGGTTCTCGCTCGACTAAAGATTTTGTGTAAAGTTGTACATAAATTTTGCACAAGTGTGTACCGGCGGCGGGGCTATTAGGCCATCATATTCTGAATCCTATAAATCTGAACAAGGTTCTCGACTAAAGATTTTGTGTAAAGTTGTACATAAATTTTGCACAAGTGTGTACCGGCGGCGGGGCTATTAGGCCATCATATTCTGAATCCTAAAGCGCTCCCCGTTTCCCCTTGCCTTGTCCCGTAGGTGTGCGAACAACTTAAGATTGCGTTCCTGTTTCCGTTTCCCATTATTATCTACAAAAAAAAGTTTGCAAACGGGGAGCGCGCGGTCGGAAGGCGCCTGCCTCCACCCGTGTGTCTTTAAAAAAATCCGACTTGGTTATTCGACAGTTATGCGTAACTTGTTTCTACATTCTTGGATCCTTTAATCAGTTCCCGCATTTAAGAAACCGGGGCTCGTAATCCCATAAAGGATATAAGTTATCAAGAAAGTACACGGTGGTGGCTACGGCTAGTCTCGTTCGGTTGAAAAAAGGAATGTTATATATACATATTATCCTTATCCATTTTATGGATCGCATTCTTTTCCCATATGAATTTATGCAGATACGTAAAATACCTACGTACGTACATGGAACAGTAAATTTTATAATATTGCATGCTTTGCAAAATGTATTTTGTGGATATTGAAACCAGTGCCGCCGCCGTCACCACACACGCCACGAAAAACTTTTTAACTTTTACTGTTGTAAACTAAATATTATGAGCGGGTGCGTGTGTTCCTAATTTTTTTATTTTGACTTATATAAATTTTGATGTTTCATTTTTATTTTTTGTCCATGTTGTTCCACCATGTATCGCCAAGCGTAGGTAAAGTTGAGTTAAATTCGAACAGTATCCTTTCAAGGGGCACAGGGAGGCGGGTTTGTTCTCATTTTGAGTGCAAAGAAAACGCCACCTGAATAACTACCAACTTGTTTTCCAGCACGGTTAAATTCAAAGCATTCATTTCACTCAAAGTTTTACAAACGGGGAAGCTTCCGGTGTATCCTTCGTCATGCAAAAATGATGAAACTCTTGTTCTTGTTTCCCCAATCCCGGTCGTTGATATTTATTTTTTAGTATACAAATCTCAAATACCAAAAGAAGCTTGCACTTGCTTTGTGTTACGACCGGATTCGACGCCGAAAGAAAACGTTCACATATACAGTATGATACACAATATGGTAGATTTTATTTCGGTTGGGATTTGGTTGTCGTCATCAAATACAGCTAGTGATATCGCGTTGTTTGTGCTTTTATCTACAATGCAACAATTTTGATCTTACCAAGCGAAATATTCTGGCTTATAGAGCCCTGGATGGAACTGCCCGCAACGCAGCTAATTCGCATGGCTTCTCCGACTGGCATCCATCCTCCTCGATGATGGTTTTGCACGGAAATATGGAAGGTTATGGCTAGACGCCTCTTTCCTCTCCCGGTCCAAACTCTATACTCCACGTATTAAATTCCTCCTTTTGTTGGAAATCGGTATTGTGCTCAAGCTCAACCCTTCAAACATTACGCTTTGCATATATTCATCCCACGAACTGCATTAAAGGTTTTTGCCAAAAAAAATCATCTCCTTACTGGGCTGTATGATTTACACAAGAAAAAATCATCATCATCATCCAGGCTTCCGTCGTCCTATTGTGATATAAACAATTTTGCTTACTTTTTCCCCCCTTCTTCCCTCCCACTTCCCCCCGCTCATTCCTGTCACTCTCTTCGTCATCTTGAACAGTAAGCTTTTCCTAATGTTGCCTTCTTGTCATTTCCCGTATTTTTTGCCTGGTAAACACACTGGAATCTCCTCGTGCTCAACCCGAAAAAAAATCTGTGTATAATACAACCCAAGCCATGCCGCCGCCCGTGCCTGCTTTTTTTGCCAAATGCCAGTTGGCTTTCGGAATAAAAAAGGGGAAAACTTCGAAAAACAACACATGTCCGCTTTCATTTGTCCGTGAATTATGAGCGTTGGATTACTATTTTCAGGGAAAGACAACACATTTATCATAAACATGACAGCTTCTCTCCGTCTCCCTTTTCCTCGCTCTTTTTTTTGCTGAATCCTTGTTTTCCATCCTCCGTCCCCACTCGTGTCTCCTGCTTCCAACTCCTTCTCCGCGCGCGCCGCCCCTTTTATCAAAAAGTTTTAGGACTCTTTTTATGCACGAGGTATTTTTGAGTTTTTATGCAGATCCGACAAGGAAACGGAAAAGTATGGGATGAACAAGAATTTAGATGACAGTTGACGCCATCAATTATGCAAAAATGTGTATCGAGCATTATGATAAATGAAAATTTGCATAGGTATATATATTTTCAAATCTCAACAGATCCGAAACTCAAGGTCAACCGGAAGTAGAAACGATATACATACATGTATTTTATATTTATTGCTATAAATCTTGTCAGCGAGAAATCTTGTGTATAGATAGACCGAGGAAAGGAGAAATATAAGAGGATAATATCAAAATGTCATAATATATTTCACCAGAAACGAGCGAATATGAGACTGAGCCCCAAAGTGACAAGTCCAATACTGGACATGGATGCAGAGTTGCACTTATCTCCCTCGCAAACGCACATAGTTCCCCTTTTAATGTATTCCTTCGTTGCCGGGTATCTGGAAGGACTTTGTATTCTTGCAGTCCACCTCGAACCTTTTGCCAGGGCTGCAGTAGCGGTGGACGTAGTCGTAATTCTCAGTGTTACCTTCTTCGTCCTCGATCCCAACACGACCCGTTACTTTAACGCATTGGAAGTCAGTAGGCTCCACTAAGGATTTTATAGAGTTTGATTGATTGATTGGTTGGGACATTCAGTGAAATTGTTTAGACAGTTTGAATAAACGTTTCAATAACTTTTAGTTACCTCCGCCTTCACCAACAAATGCGCAGTCCTTCAGGTATTTTTCTGGTGGTGGGTTCGTTTTACATTCTTCTGGGTTCGATTCGCTGACTGCGTTAAGGGCAAAGTATTCGCATTCGTAGCACTTTGCGGTCTTTGTTTCTGGAGAAAGAAAACTCAAAATGAGATGTGAACAATAGAAATAGAATTTTTTAAATTTCATGCCTTGATGATGTTTACGTACGACCCAAAGCTGAAGCCACAAGTCCAAAAAGACAGCAGAGCAAAACAAGTTTATGGGAATTTGCCATTTTGTATTCCGTTTGATTAATACCGTTTGTACCGTGTCGACTAACCTCTGGAAACTCTGAGAATGATCTCTCGTATAGGCATTGATCGTGTAAAGGGCCATCAAAAATACCTTGTCGACTAACCTCTGGAAACTCTGAGAATGATCTCTCGTATAGGCATTGATCGTGTAAAGGGCCATCAAAAAATTGCTTATCTGCCCCCGATAAGAGAAGCAATCATGTTGAATGAATGTCGTTGTTTTAATTTGAAGCAGCAACTAAAGTGCATGCACGACTGATCTTATCTTTCTACGTTCCTAAAGCACAATTCAACATAAATTACGTTTTGCATGTTCCTTCCTTCACCAATGTCATCCAATTCTTTTTATCACAAGTTTAATTGACACCATTGATTACAACACACGGACACACACTTGCGAGCTCGTGTCATTTGCTCTGATATAAAATCAATCATTGACATAATGGCTCGCTCGCGAAAAAGGAATGCTTATTAAAAATTCCTATTGGATTGGATCCGGGTGCGTCGTCTTCCGATAAAGGATTTAAATGGGTTTGACCATGACGTTCCATCTCACTTCCCTCGACTCTCAAAGTCACGTCCTTTGCGACTAGCTATAGCTCGTATATGTTCCAAAGCCGAATTCTCCGTAGCTGCTCACGGCCAAAAAGTGATGAAACCACCTGTTCATATTTCATGAGTGGAATATAAGAGCCAACCCGAACGAACGCTATAGGCGGATGTGGATCCTGACTATTTTTTTTTATCCCGTCCCTTTTATTTCCCTCCTTCCCTTTATGGGTATGCAGATAATCGTGGATTACATTTTAAAAAGGTTGTTTGTCACACGGGAAGAAAACTAGGTCACGACGAAAAAGTGTTACACCATCACTCCAACTGACATCCTGCTTTTAAAAGATTTTCCTTTTTCGTTAAGAATTCCGTTCCGTAAACTGTTCCAAAGCCGAACTCAATATATTCTTTTATCCATCTCACTCAAGGCAGTATAGTACCAAATTCCAAATGCGATTACCCACTCAACCAACATCTGCTCAAAAACTGGGCTGACACTCGGCTCATTTTTTTTAGGTGAAATGTCATGCTGCATTTTATTTTATAGGAAAAAAGCTTATAATAGCTTAGTTTATGTGCAACAAAGTATAAACCTTATGGAAGGTCACTGAAAGGAGGAGGCTAAAAGAGTATGAGTGTAACTAACTGTAGTGCAAAGTTTAATCTTCTTTTGAATTTAAATGCCTCATGGGTATATATTCTCTAAAAAACACGTCCTTTTTTATTCACTCCTCTCATATTGCTCCTCCTTGAAATCATAAAAAAGACGTAGTAAATAGTATATATTTCTCAACTTGAGCATTTCCCATGTCCCAACTCACCAGCAGCGACCTCAAATGCATGCGCTGCACGTAAACTTTTTGTCATCTTTAGAAATTTTGCCCCTTTAGCTTATTTCATATCAGAGAGAGAGAGAAAAAAAATTATCCTTGCTCTAGTTTCGTACTTTAAAATTTAACTTTTGCAAGCTCAGGATGCAACAAAATATCTCTCAAGAGTTGAGAACATAAAAAAAGGCTGGGGAAAAAATGTTGGAGACAAGGCTTTTGCTTTTGCACTGCTTTACAGTTTCCCTGTTTTTTTCTGCAGGAAAGAGATTCAATTTAAATAATTCAAGTTAGCATTCCAACTTGATCCCAACTCCCATAATATCCCGAATATACAAAGGGATGCAACATAATTTTGCCCCTTTAGCTTATTTCATATCAGAGAGAGAGAAAAAAAAATTATCCTTGCTCTAGTTTCGTACTTTAAAATTTAACTTTTGCAAGCTCAGGATGCAACAAAATATTTCTCAACAGTTGAGAACATAAAAAAAAGCTGGGGAAAAAATGTTGGAGACAAGGTTTTTGCTTTTGCACTGCTTTACAGTTTCCCTGTTTTTTTTTTCTGCAGGAAAGAGATTCAATTTAAATAATTCAAGTTAGCATTCCAACTTGATCCCAACTCCCATAATATCCCGAATATACAAAGGGATGCAACAGCAGCGCATTTTTATTATATATTTTGCTCTTATATCCCAAGAATTCCAATCGAGAGGAGTCTGTCTCTGAATCAAAAAAAAATATTGCACCAACTTGTTTTCTCCGTCGTTTTATTTGCCTCCGTTCAAATCGACATTTTGAATTTCGGAAAGGTCAAAATGAAATCCGAGAGCCGGTATACCTATATAGCCCGTCATGGAATGCGAAAGATTTTTTTTCTTCCACTTTAAATTCAAAATGGCACAAAATGTTGTTCTCTAACCAAACACACAGTCGTTTTGTTTGGGTCTACTCGTGCATGGATTGATGTTGTATACTGTCTCGTTGGGCCAGAGCTAACTGTTTTTTATCAATTTACAATAAAAAAAAGTGGAGTAAAAAAACCGAGGCTACACTGTCTGAATGGATAACATGCATCATGTAGTAGTAACAGGACGCAAAAAGGCATCAAGAAAATCCCGGATTTAGCAATGAACTCTCTTTTTCCCGTGTGTCTCTCTCCACCACTGCATCATTCAACGAAAACGGAGGAGCAGCAGCCGAGGAACATTTCTTTTTTTTTGGTTTTAGGTTTTGTGCAGAAAATTGAAACGCCAAGGAAAGGAGGAGCTCTGTATATATAACATTGTTTGAAGACGCCTATGAATATTACACAATTTTAAGGGCATACATAAATAAACATTTTTGTTGCGTAAAAAATATGGCCATATATATTTGTTGCTGTTCGCGTGTGCTCTCTCTCTCTCTCTCTCTCTCTGCTCCTCACAATAATGCTACTCCTTGGTGTAAAAAAATGTATTATTTTTTTCAACCAGGAAAACTCCTCCTGGGCTCTCCTATGAGTGTAGTGTAGTGAATGCGATCTCTAAGCCATATATTTACGAGGGGAAGAACTAGAACATCATGGATGCTGGAGTACTTGGGGAAAGTCTTCAAAAACTTGTCCAAAGTCCTCTTGAACTATTCACATGATCATATGGCAGCAGCAGCACATTGCCTGTACAATCATGTTTTCCTCTCTTTCACTCTGGGATCTTGCAGTTTAAGCAACCCACCACCACCACCACGTTTTTTTCCTATAGCGTTGCCTGACGTTGCAGAAATAACTAAATAAAGAACGCTCAAGCATACCGTAAGAATCGCTTTCTGACAGGATTTTGGCAAAAGCCCTTACATTATTTTTTTCTTCTTGGGAGCTCTCTCCAACAATTTTCCCTATAAATATGTTGTGTTATTTACGGTTGCATGGGTGCAAGCCTTTACAATACAATCCTATGTTCCCCGTGGAGTAGTAGTAGCAGTAGGCTAACCTGGAGTCTACAGCATCAGCATCCTCTCAACTCAACTTGTTTTGAATTGCAGGAGAAAATTTTTATATACTTTTCCTGTCCGCCTTTCTTGCCACATCTTTCATGAAATTGTAGATATCTTTGGGAAGCAGGCGAGTACAGCACGACGATTCCTGTTGAAAGTGGGAAACGAGCAGGGAAACATTGCGTCTTCGAGGGAAATTAGCCAATGAATGCATTTCCCGGAATAGGAACAGCAAAAATATGTGATGCAAGGAGAGAGAGCCAGGCCAACTACACAAAACTTTTTCCTCGAAGCAGCATTTCTTTTTATTATGTGATGCAACTCCACATAGCTAAAATAGATGAGCACTACACTACAGCATCCATCCAAATAGGACCCGTTTAGAGTAAATGGTTGTTGTTGATGTTGTGTACCACCACCAGCACAAAAAAACGGCTATTTTTCCTGGAAACCCACAAAACCTGCATGGCATATTATGGGTATCATCATGGCAAAGTGTTACGCTAGGTTAAATACATACCTTGCAAGCTGGCAGGAGATCTACACACACAGGAGGAGGGGAAAATCCCAGAAAAAGATGTCCGTTTTTAGACCTTATTGGTAATGTGAGAATGCACTTTGTAGCCGATAAAAATGGCAAATGCATTTGACATCTGACCTCCTTATATCCTATCACATATATATCCAGTGTAATACCAGATGACAGGGTCAGTGCCGGTTTTTATGAGGAAACGAGGAAATCATGAGCTGGAACTCTGGAACAGGGACAGAGAAAGATAAAAAAAAAGTGGGACAAAAAATAGAGGAGAAAAAAGTGGGCTACTATGGATTTTCAAACAGCCCCATCATCACTGTTTGATCTGCTCACTGTAATTGAACAAAAAGCCTGGCGTCGTTTTCCAGGCTTCTTTATTTTGGGGAAATGGGAGGAAAATTGAAACGGCTCCTTTAGCTCATCATCATCTCTCCACCAGTCTGTGTGTTTACGATTAAGTATGTATGAAAGTGTGTCATTCATCTCTAGAATTGACAATTACTCTACGAGGCTTCCTCCCCAGTACATCCTTTCTTGGCCGGAGAAGTCTAGACGGTCCAAGTTGAGGAGAATGGGGAAAACTACTGTAATTTGCAATTTCGCAATTGCAGCCCTGCCTCCTCCTTCCTTTTAAATTAGTGAACTAGCAAATATACTACTTGTCTTGTTAGTTGTAGCCCAGTTGTTCCGAATAATACGGTGTACGGTACAGTACGGTGGCAGTAGTCGCAGCCATCTTCTTCCTCCCTCGCCATGCTCATTATCTCTCATTTTATATTTATCACTGTAAAATTCAAAAAAAAAGAAGAAGAAAGTTTCCCTGACTCAGAATCCTGCTGGTTTTGTATTCATATACTTTGTGGAACCAGAGATTGCTACCTGGAACAAGCCCTATAAATTGTTACCGTCATAAAT
>JAANSN010004798.1:0-13989 GCA_036850665.1 Dicranocentrus wangi | reverse complement strand
TATATAAACGTACCAGTAAAGAGGAGAGATCCTTCTGGGAAATCCTCCGCAACTTTGATCCTATACTCTTGAGACTGGAACACAGGAGGATGTTTCCGTCCAGAAAACTAGAGGGGAAAAAATTGAAAGCATTAGTCATTCCTGGATCTCATATTGTTATTTATACGCATCACTTGCATTTCCGTGTAGGAGGTCAACAATGTATAATACAATAATGGCGTGGAAGGCTAAATTCAAAAACAAACTCTCAGCCTTTTTTCTGTCCCTAATTACGTACTACTTGTCCAATTCCCCATGAAATATTGTGTTTCTTTGTAATTATAATAACAAATCATATTTCCTGTCACGCAGCCCCTTCCTTCGACGAACGAACCTTGTACGCATTTCCCTTAACAATCGGATAAAAGGGATGACAAGAGAAGACACATGTTGAGTGGACTACAACCTGCACCTGACTTGCATTTGTAAACTTGAATCCCATGAAAATAAAATCCCATTTACATCAACAACGACTACAACAACGTAAAGAGAGTCGAGCCCCTTCTTTACTTTTTTTCCAAGATACTCGTTCGGATTCATCTTGTGTCAGCAAAACATTCTTAATACTGAGAAGGAAGGAAAGGAAGGGAAGAGCGTCCTTCAGAGAAAATATTAATCCATTTTAATCCCTCTAACAAACAAGAGACATTGAGATATGCGTAATAATAAATATAATAACAGCAGAGAAGATACATAAATGCATCTACAATATGTATGTACCTATAATGTATCTTGTAGAAAATACACAAGACTACTTTGTTTTGGCTGATGAGGGACCGACAACCTCGAAAAAAGGAAAATACCCTATTAACCTATTCCATTGTTTAGGATACGAAACAAGGTATGGTTGCATCTGCAGACAAGATAGTCGACAGAGTGCCAAGGGAAAACGGAGAAATTGGATAAGACTCCTCGATTCAGAGGAGAAGAACAAGAAGAAGAAGAAGAAGGGGGAAAAATACTTAGAACACACAACCCGTGTTTTTCCTCCATTGCCAAAAAAAAAACTTATTTCGTGCAAAACCCTTTTCCCGTGCAAATTATAAGTGTTCTAGTTCTGGCAAAGTATTTAATATATTAAACACGTTCTACTTCCCCCCTCTCTGAATGTGAATGAAGGAAAGAAAATGGGATTTCGTGTGAGATGGGAGGCACACAACCTTCTAAATGGGCAATCTGTAGGATGAGATGCGATCCTGCATATTTTCTACTTTCCCCCTCTCTGAATGTGAATGAAGGAAAGAAAATGGGATTTCGTGTGAGATGGGAGGCACACAACCTTCTAAATGGGCAATCTGTAGGATGAGATGCGATCCTGCATATTTTCTCTCTTTGTAAAAGGTAATTACGGAGGGACAGCCGGGGTAGTAAGTACGGTGGACACGGTCTCCACACTAAAAACCCCCATTTTCCCCGACATTCCCGTTTTGATGATAATTGTCGAAAAATGAATGAGTGACAAAGGACCTACTTCCCTTTTTATGTAGTCATCTTCACAGTCATGTCGTTTCGTGCGAGATATCATCTTTAATAATTTTCCCTATTCTCTCAATTGAGGGAAGAAGAAGAAGGGGAAGAGCAGGAGTTTTTTTGTGTGTGTACACAATAATTTCTCGGAGGAAAAGGACAAAACAAACAATATCCTCCAAAATTCATAAACTTTTGTACAGCTTTTGTATTCTCCATCAAATAGAAAAGAAGGCTAGAAGACTATAGGGTTTTCTTCTTCTTGTGGTTTTTAATAGAAAATGCATAATACATATATATATACAGTACACACACACCTTCAAAAAGTTTTTTGGGATGGATATATGGATATATATAGTCGCATCTTTACGTTACGTCACCTACTTAACCTGGGATGGTTCGTTAGTTTTTGTATTTAAGGCAAGTGCACACACGCGGAGAGCAGGAGCTAACCTACTTTCAATACAAAAGATTCCCCCCTTTACTGTTTTCCTCACAGAGCGCGAGTAACAGCATGTTTTTTGCATACATGGCTTTCTTCTCCAGGAGAAACAGTTTTAGGAAAGTTTAATTAAAATAATAATCTTTTCTCTGGGATATATACTCTTTAATGTATTCCAAACTGCTCTAATGCCCGCTATATCCCGGTATTCGCAGATCCTCATTTTCTCCCTCTCTCTCTGTATCTGTCTACAAGGGCTCGTATGCTCCACTTCCTTCAGGGAGCAGACAAAAGAGGAGTAAATTAAACACAGATATCTGCAATATGATGCACTGCCGCTACCGCATCAGATTAGGTACGCGCCTACATCATGCTAATAAGCATATCACGGAGCTTTGCTTGAATGGAGAAAGTTTTTGGGAAATTACAAAATATTTCCTGAATACATTACACACATTTTATCCAACTCGTACAATTAGTGCAACGAGTTTCACAGGGGGAAAACCGGGAACTGGTGGGGGAAAGGAGGAAAAGTGAAAAGTTTATTGGTATCCGTATGGGTCGTATAACATATAAAAAAAGTTGGTTCTTCTTACCTGAAAAACGCGAACCATAACTTGGGACGTGGCCACACTCATCCCATCCCCACTTTCCGCCCAAATTACCACCTGAAAATAGGAAAAAGGAAAGTTTATTGTTCTGAAGATTAACGAGTACATTAAGAAGCTGAAGGTGGTAGTACATCTTGTAGTAGTCGTGTTCAGCTCCACCATGCCACCATGTTTTTGAAGATGTGAAAAAGGGGTCCAACATGTTACGAACAACCTGTCAGATTGGCCTTTGAGAAACCAAGTAAAAAAAGTTTCTCCCTGCCTAAATCATTTCTTACCTGATCATTAATTGAAACGCTCATTTAATGTAGTAACCCATTTTCCAAAAAAAAGTAATCTACTTTTGAATACAAGTCATTCCCCTTTTATAAGTGAACATATATATAGCCAATCCCAAGAAGAATATACTTTATTTATCAAAAGGACCAACATTATCATGCTAACAATTCTACCTATATGGAAATACTACGTATGTATATATAGACCATAATATTAGTTCCTCCAGTTTCATTTCACATGTCCTCCCCCGACTTGCTTTTGCTTCCCTCCAAGGAGTTCTCTATTCCCTTTTAATATTTTGGGGAAAATGCCTTTTTACTTTCTTGCTAGCAATCCTGTGGCAACTTTTGGACTGCATAAAATGCAAAAATTGCACCATAATTTTGAGGGAAACGATCCCCTTTTGGGATCGTTTTTGCACTTATGTCAAACCCAGTTGCTCGCCAGCACCATTCATTGAACTTTTGCTCTCCCTCTATTATTCCAAGACTCCTCCATTTCCCGATTACGTAAATAAGTAAGAAAAGTACAGTTTTGGTACTAGATTATTTAAATCTTTCCTGGCAAAGTGGCCTGAGGTAAACGATTGTCGACTCTCGCAAGTCGCAACTTAAAAAAGACTCGGGTGGTGGTGTTATGATGTGTTCCTTTTTTTGTTCTCTACAAGGATATACATATTCCTCCTCGACTATGCATGAATATAGAAAAAAAAAGTTAGTTTGTATAAATGCACCCCAAAAAAATGGTTCACATATGGAGGGGTAAGCGTGGTTTAATGTTGCATGAAAACGAAATTGCTTGCTAGCCAATGCTGCATACTATATACCTCGCGAGTAAATATTTTACAAAGAGTTGGCCAACCAACCTACAGTTTTGTGTTTTTTTTTGGATTGTTGACTCCTGGATGCATGGTGGGCGAAATGAGCATGTATATTGTGCAGTGGCAGACTTTGGAAAAAGTTTTTTTTTGGATATGCAACCATCGATATATATAAAAGTGGAGTACAACAGCATCATCATCATCACTAGAAAAAAAAGTTAAGTATTTTGTGTCTTGATTGCTTTTGGCCACACCACCAGACATATATAGAGTGAAAGTGAATGTTAGTTATATGCGTCCAGAGAGATCCAGAGTAGTAGTAGTATTTTTTTTTCTCTTCTCTGTTCGTAGTTAAACTCCCCAGTGTACAAAGAGGGTAGTGTATTATTGCGAGGGAATGGGAAATAAATAGAGGTTTGTTTGAGAAAAACATGTGTACTTACTGTATGCTTATCCTCATCCTCTTGATCCAACCTTGCCTTGATGAGTAAATTCCCATGATGATCCACTTGGAAAAACTCATCATTGGAGCTAACAACGCGGAACTTGGGCTCTTCAATGTTGGTCACCCGTAAAGTGGTGATGACAGAGCCGATGGGAGCATCCTCCTTGACGAAGAACGTCGCATTTTGGGGATGTATCTCAGGGCTGAGCTCACCTTCTGGTAGGAGCACCACCGTCACGGGCACATAAGAGTGGAGACCCCCTTCGTCCGTGGCACCCGCCCAAAATTGCAAATCAACCCGCTCCTTATCCTTTGTAAACTTGAGCACGTCCTCGTCACTCATCCGGAGACGGACCTCGCCAGAGTCGGGGTTCATCTCGAAAAAGCTGGAGTCACGTTTTATTGATGAGTTGGCAGAAGGTAGGTCCACGATTGAGTAGCGGATTCCGAATTCCGTGTCGGCATCCACAGCCACAACCTACATGATTATTTTGAAAAGGGGATGTGTATATACAGGAAATGGGAGTATGTGTTACAAATTAAACGCGATCTAGTCCAGAGAGGTAGTTAAAACATGAGAAAAATCTCTCGTTCATTGCTTCCCCTATTTCCCCTCCCACAACAAATCCCGGCGTTTTTTCTCCTTAATACTCAATGGAACCCGGAACAAAGGAGGAAATGAGATGGTTTAAGTCATAATTAATTATTACCTGCAGGATTGGATTTTTGGAGCGAATCCTCTCCGCCGGAACTGTGACTCTGTATTCGGTAACGGGGAACTGTGGTGCGTCTGCATAATTAAGCCAGGAAAGAGGAAAAACATAATATTACTTAATTATCAACATGGCTTAGGAAATTCCAAAAAAAACACACAAACTTTCGCGTGCCTGTTTTAACATAGCACACGGCTGCTAATTCTGGGAAATAACTACACATTAAAAAAAAGTTACACTAACTACACAGCTCCCCAAGTTTGTTTTCTCCCGTTTGCACTCCATTTTCGCAATAAATTGTTGTCGCACAAGTTGTTTTGGAGTGCAGTCAGGAAAATTTTGTTGAGCTAATTAGGTTAGCACTACTTTTTTTATCAACAAGTAGTAAATTTTCGGCTTAATTACATTCGTTGACGTCGATGACTTTGACAACAAGTTTCGTGTAGCCCAACCAGCCGCCGCCGTCCTCTGCAACAACTTCGACGGTGTGGGATGCTTTCACTTCTCGATCTAAGGAAACGTCCGGTGAGGAAGCCAGTCTGACTTCCCCCGTGTCCTCGTCTATCACAAACAAATCGGGCTCGTCTGTATCCGCAATTGAGTACCGGATCTTGCCAAATATTGAGCGATCCGGATCTACCGCTGTCAATGTTGCTATTAGATGGCCGTCTGGCGAGTTTTCCGCACAGCCAACTTCGTAAATTAGCGAGGAGAACGTTGGGGCATGGTGATTTCTTGGCTCTACTTCAATCTGCAAGAAGAGGGGAAAAAATCTGATGAATTCGCAATTTCCTTGTCATCACAAACAAAAAATATCCCTTATTTGATTACAGAGAGAGAGAGAGCCCCTATAAAAATACTTATTGTAATGACTTTCTCCCTCCCGAGCTCCGGCAGCACCATGTGCCGCTGTTATTAAATCCTATAATGCGACAATTTCCTCCACGTGGCTTGTACAATATCATTATATCCTACAACTTAATGTCCATCGAGGCCCCACACACGCCACACACGACGCATACTTTATGTACTTTTCATTTTTGGTAACAAAACTGCATTTTTCTAGTCCAATATAAAATCCTTCTTTTTTTATTTTAACTGAAACCATCTCCCATTAACGCCTAACCAGATAAATCACGAGAGTTATTTTTCCGTGATGCAAATTGAGCCAGGATCATACTTTATTGTACTCCTCTTTGCGCGCAAACATCCATGATTTCCCTTTCAGCACAACAACCATGCCTATTTGCAAAACGTGTAAACTTGAAATATAAAATAAGGTTTCTTTCCAAGTGCCAGTAGGAAACGTTTGGCTAGCAAATCCCAATTTTAAAAACTAGTAAATCACCTCCCAAGCATAAAATCAAGGAAGTGGATCTTTGCACATGAGTTCTACCAGGGAAAAAAGAGAAACATTCCTTTTCATCTCCTTTCTCCAGGGTACATTTTATGCAATCACCGGCGAAAAAATGGATACGAAAAGGAAGGAAACGCATCTGTCATTTCTTTCTTCCTGGGACAAACTACATATATACCACCCTGCTTTGGGATGAAGCTTACGCTTAGAATAAGAAGACGAAGAAGAAGAAGAAAAAAACATGAAGAATGATATTATTTTTTTCTATGCATGAATTTTTCGCTTGAGAGAAATACTGCCACTTCATACCTACAAGGTATACATGGTATACGCATTTTAGCTGGAAAAGGAGAAAGTGGATGAGTGGATTTGAAAATCAGAGCGTGAATATGGTGTGTAGTAGTAGTAGAAATGTCATAAATAAGAATAAAAAACGGAGAAATTGGAAAAAAGGGCTGGGAAATGGAAGAAAGAAACGTATAGTGATTTTTTTATTATCAAAAAATGCAACTCGGGTTAGGGAAAAAAATTGTTGGCAAAATTTTTTTTCTCCCTCGTGCTTGAAGTCATTCCCAGCCACACAATTTTCCATGCATATTATCCACGGAAAAAGTTAAGGTGAAGGGAAAAAAGCGGAGAGCGTGATAGATATCACTAGAAACATTTTCATATAGCCGGAGGCGATATGAGCAAGAATGCTATATAGTAGTATCTAACATGTATTATTGACAAATCGAAAGGTAAGCAGATCATGGTTCTTCGTCCTATCATACACATTAAAAAACGAAAAGATTTTCTTTCTAGAAAATCAATAGGTACGTATACTTGGAAGAAAAGAGAAAGGCTGCATTATTATTTTCCAGTCATGGAAAGATATGGCACGACAAGATCGCTTTCAGCGTAACAAGCAACGTGGAATAAGGTGGATAGGGAAAGTAGGGACGTCCCAGAATAAAAAAAAGTGGTTGTCATCAGAAAATGATATATTATGTATGTTTTGACTAGGTAGTTTGGTTTGAAGAGGGAAGTAGCGTTTGGATTAAATGTATGTGCAATGGTTTTGTGTTCCGATCCGAGTTTTGAAAACAAGGAGAGTGTACATGACAAAACGGTACTAAAAATCTTGTCCACTTTGATTTCCACTCGCAAAGTATTACTTTCCGACGTTGGCCATCTGGTTTGGGTCTAATATACACAAGTCGCGATAACGGATCTGCATTTATAAATAATGTCCTGATTTGGAAAATATTTTCTTTCGGCGTCCATTACAAGGCATGTTCATAGATGTCAACATGTTTACATAATATTCATAACATGCGTATTTATGAACGCGGAAAACACCACCTCCCAAATTCATACCACTCTATATTTACACAACCCGACGATGTGATCCTCCCTGCCTGCCTCCTCAGTTTCAAATCATCAAAAGTTTTGAAATCCTTTCTACCCTATTCATTTCTTTAATTTGGAAAAGAGACAAAAGGAAACATGCGGGCTTATCTTCACACACACAGGAGCCCACAAAGTAGTGTGCCCTGCTGCTGATGCGATGCCAAAAAGGATGGTGCGTTAGCGTTTGCAAAATAAACTCCCGTAAAGAACTCTCTCTCTCTCTCTCTCCTTTTTGATTAGATGCTTTCCTCTTTCATCTCCCTGTTTTCATTTAACCCAATATTAATCTTATTTATGCATGGCTACACGTTTCCCCTGCTTCTTTAGCCTATTCATCTTTGAGAAACAGTTGGTGTTCCATTAGTGGGCTACAAAATGACAAACTTTATATATATATATATTATGCGCTCGAGTTTCCCTCCTCGTCTGTACAAAACCCTTGATTCCCATAAATAACCTATGGCAGGAGGCTAACTTGAAGAAAGTGCAGCTCGCGAAAACTTGTAGTAACGTTCCACATTCAACATTATAATAATATATACGATGAAAAAAAGTCTACTTTCTCTCTCGGTTCCCACTGCCCCTGGAGTTTTTTGCAAAACTACATCTGAGAAACGGGGGCGCGGTGGTGGTGCATACGCCGTCGTACGCGAGTACAAGCCGAAAGTTTTTTCTTCGTCCCTGATCCAGTTTCCTGATCCAGTTTGAATTTGAATTAAAACTAAAAGATGAATTACACGAGAGATGAAAGATGCTTCCCTCGAATATGTTGTAACTTGGGAGCTCAGGAATGAGGAAAATGATCAATTTTTTTCACCAGCTGCACCCGGCTGTCATTTTCATCCGACGAAGGAAAAAGCACAAAAAATAATAATAATATTCAATAAGAAGACATTTTGATACTTACGTGTCAGTCTGGAATAGGACGTGAACACTCCATCCGTCACAGACACGTTCAACTCAAAGTTGAGCTCGGAGAGAAGAGCACTTGGTTGGGATAATGTGACAATGCCTGGATCAAGGGAAAAAAATAATACAAATTACATTATCACTTTCGAACAGGAGGCAGGTCCATAAGCAAGGGGAAAAATATGGAAGCAAAAATGGGTTTTTGGAGAGGCAAATAAAAAGGCCGCAAAGTCTTTTCTCAACTGATTAATGAAGTGAAAAAACCACATAAAGTAATTTTGGACACCCACATAATAAAAAAACCTACACATTATAACCTAAAATTACCGTTCAGCTGACTGAGAAAGGAAAGCTATACAATAAAAGGCATATCTTATTACGACACTTTCACTGCCAAAAAATCTCATTAAAAGGGCAATCTTGGGGTACTTGGAGGTGGAGGCGGACAAGCGGTAGACTAATAAGGAAGAGTGTGAGTGTCATAAAAAGTCTAAAAAGCGACAAAAATTTCCGTAATTTTACGGCCTAGGTGTCATAATGACCAGCGACCGACGACAATGGTTATCACGTGACAAAGAGTATCGATTCCCATGTCAAAAAAAATAAACGTGAGAACGTGAAACGGTATATGTCTTTCACCAGGCGCTTGTCTTTGTCACACAGGTCCCGTCAGCAACTCGTCATTTGTCAACAGGACACCCGCACCCTGCCCTTGGCTTTAGCTCTACAAACATTTTATCTCACGCAGGGTTTGAGTGACAAGTCAAGGCTCAGACTGTTATCCGACCTTTGTCGCCACCACGCTGCTCTGTCCATGTTTTTATTATGTGGGGAGCGAGAAAAGGTAAAACAAAGCACAGACATTTTTTCTGGGTAAAAGTTGAAACTTGGCTGGCTGAAAGCTCTAGAAACAGCAAGAAAGCCGAACCTTTTAAAGGGGACCTTGAAAGGATGTGAATTAGGGCTAGCTAGCACAGCAGCCGAACCTTTTTTTGCAAAGCCAACATTTTCCATAGAAAACACGTCAAAGACAAGGGAAACTTGTCAAAAGTATAAAAGCAAAAAAGTGCTGTGGTGATTGACTATACATGTTTATCCAAGTATGCACACAACATCACTAGTTTTTGTGTCCCTTTTGCCACTTCATCATCAGCGGAACAAGGCAAGGGAGGCCAAGGCGGGATGCCAGAGCCAAAAAAAACTATTTTTGTGTGTCTGTGTGTGTACTGGCTTTAGTCAGAGAAAGCAAGCTATAAAGCAAACCCAAGCAATTTTCGGACAAGACTTTGGGAAGGAGATAGATTACTCGGCAAAAAAACGCAATCTGGTAGGTGGCCTGCTTCATTGAGGAGGAGGCGAGGACGAGGGCTCAAAGGAAAACAAAAAAAGTTGGTGTGTGGGGATATAAAAATGGAGGGAACGTGACAAACCTGATTTTTCATCGATTTCAAACGCCGTCTGATGATGACTCTGCCCTACAATGGCAAACCGCAAAGAGTCCATTACGTCGGGATCATAGGCAGAAACTTTGGAGATGAAGTGACCTCTCGGTGCGGCTTCTGACACACGGGCGTGATACACTGGCCTCTCGAACACTACACTCTCATCGTTTACGTCCAGCACTGGAAGAGAAAAAAAAACACGTTAAGGTTTCAGTTGTTAAATCTCGCCATCCCATCCCACCCATGTCATTTCAGAGCGTAATGAGGTGGAGGATATTGGCGAAAAACAAAAGCTATATAATATATATATTTTTCGTTCGTCACAGCTCTTTGGCTCTGTTGACTTGTCATCATTGTTCGCGGATATGCATGCATGCTTTGCTGGTCAACTTGGATTTCCCATTTTCAATTTTCCCCAGCAATTCATTCCTCCAAAAGCAACACACTGCACTGGCCTATAGCTACCTAGAATCAGTACAACTTTTTTTTCGCTATATGTGTATACCCCTTTGGTTTTAAAAGGGAGCTTTTTTCCAAGCCAGAGAAAACCACATCACTACATACTCTGGAAGTCAGTCACACTCCCACAGAACGAGGAGAGCATCATCATCAATGAGGGAAAACCGAACAATGAGACTTGCAACGTGCCATATATCACCGACAAAGTGAACCAGAAAACTAGATGATGCTTGCCTGCCTCTGGGTAATAATACCAAAAGTTAGACAAGTAGCCTAACAAATGTGATTCCCTCAAGCATGCTCCTCCACTTGTATGAAAATTCGACTAGTTAAAATGGTTCTGGTGCTCCAAAATGTTCATTATTTCGGGTTCGTGGATATGTGTAGGTATGTGCATTCTCGAAATATTATACCCTCCTCGTCGAAAATAATAACAGCTCTTTACTTGGCACGGGAGCAATTGACTTTTTGCACAATTGCCTCCAAAAACTTGTCAGTTTTTTGCTTATATGCAGTTGGGTGGTTGGTTGGTTGCGTGTGGGGTGGTGGTGGTGTGGTGGTGCACTACTGGAATGAGCCCATCATGATTTTCCCTTTTGCAACATAAACGACTTTCCGAGGAGAGAACAATATGGCATTAGCTACGCATAACTCCGGTTTCTCTCATTACCATGAAGGAACGTTCCCACTGGCAAAATTGCTGAGCACATTTGAAGAAAATGTGCATTGTGACGTTCTCCGAGGAGGGTGTAACGATTCTCTTAATATTACCTCTCATCATTATTACCCAACGTGTACAGAGTATATCTCGGAAGTCCATATTGCCTTGATGATCACCACCACCACCACGATGCCATGAGGAGAGTAGAAAACGTTTGCAAAATTAATGGTTTCGGATTCCCTCTAAAATGCCTTTTCTACCGACTAAAGTGGCGGCGTTGCGTAAAATGTGTGTGTGTGTGGAGCCGAGGAGCTGAATGGGACTGTGTGGTATTTTCAATTGGTTATATGTATGCTGCTGCACACTTGCTCTTTCCAAAGAGAAAGTGATGGTGTGTGGTAAAAGAATATTAGTATTGGGATTGCTACTCTCTGCTTTTGAATTTTGCCAAAAAAAATAAAGAGTCGGATTCAATGCCAGGAGCAGTCATCATTCCAGCGAGTACGTGTACCCATTGAGGTACTTTATTCAGGATTCCAACAAGACGTGGATGGAAGGAAAGGAGCTGGGCACAAAATTTATATATTTTCTTTTGTTCTTTTTTCAGCCCCCCTCTTGTGTTTTCGTTATGACTTCCCATGATATTTGGATAGCAAAAAAAAGATCATTACCTTCAACGACCACCCTGGCCGTGGAACTGAGGGCAGGGATGCCAGAGTCTTTAACGACAACAGAGAAACGGAACTCGTGAGCGCGCTCGTAGTCCACCATCTGCTTGAGCACAATGGAACCGTCGTTGGGTCGAACCATAAAAAATCTTGAAACGTCCGCAGCCCTCTGATTGCTCGTGGCATCCTCATTGACCATTCGGTCTCTCATGGAAGTGGTGGTGGAGTCTAGAGAGGTGGGCTCGTCGTGGAGCCGGGTGGAAGGTCGACTTCCTTTCCGAGCCTTTTTATCCACTTCACCACCACCGGCCATAGTCACATCCTCGTAGTCGTCATTTTCCCCATCATCAGCAACATCGTCCTCATCATCATTTCCGTCTTGATCACCCAACTCAATAAAGAGTCCTTTAGAATCGTCATTATTAGCGGGGCCTCCTCCCCTGCCAATAACGTCCAAGTCTAGATCTTCGGTGGAAATGTGTCGGGAAATGCGTCGGGAGGAGGTGCGCTCCCCATCTGCGGAGATTCGAATGGGAGCATCGTCAGGAATTAGTTCGTACGTGAGCATTGCATTGATCCCGGTGTCGTTGTCAGAGGCTCGGAGAGACGCCAGTAGACCGCCTTGGGATGGCATGTATCCTTCTGCCAAACGAATGTGGTACGTGGGCTGTGTAAATCTTGGCCTATGGGTTCGAAGATCACATACAATATATATGTTACTATTATGGCAATACAATTGCGTTTCTTGTAATGAGCAGATTTGTATACGAAAGGGAAAGGCTCTCGTATTATACATCAACGTTTATACTGTCGACAAGCTATAAAAGTTGTCACATTCAGAAAATTGTGATTTCTACCAAACTTTTCATTTTTGCTAGGATCTCAACTCTACCATTTATTGCATGGATGTGAAGGCATAATAATATGAAATAGAACAATTGTTTTACAGTTTTGGGGTCAAAAAACGAGGAACTCATCCCCCGGAACATGAGGAGCAATTCGGAGGAGCCGACATAATTATTGTTTAAAAATACGTGCATACCCACAGTTAGGTTGAGAGTACGTGAACAATGTTTTTTGCAAGGAGGAAGTTTGGTGAAATGCACGTGAGTTATGACGAGAAAGTGTTTGTAGAAAAGGGGAAAAATAATGAAACATGGGTGTACACTTACCTGCAATCATTGCTATCTTTAAGGCGAATGAGAACGTGAGTGTTGGAACCTGATGAGGTCACCAAATCCGTAGCTCTTACTGTCAAACGGTAGATTGTCTGGCTTTCAAAATCCAGCGGTGAGTTGACATAGAGGACACCTGAAATTTCACAGTGACCAGCAATCAACTTATTTTCGATCAGAGCTTCGAATATCTCCAATTATCTATTTAACATACTTTTCACCAGTTACAAATATTAAAAACTCAACGCTATTCAAGTTAAACAAGTCAATCGGAAAATTATTGACAAACACACATGCTAAAACCCAACCAAACAAAGTGTAACAGAATAATTTTTAACTCTACTACACGCAGTCTTTTTTTAGTTTGGTTCTACGGAACTACATAATATCAATTCACCAGACACTTACAAATACGGTTTAGGCCCACATCTACGTGTTCCATGAAGTAGTAGATAGCGACGACGATGATAAGACCAGCACAACAAGAGACAGATGCGGAGAGAAGAGAAAGCATAAGAAAATACAGAGAAATGTCAACTATGCACATTAACTATACAACTATCTTAACTTTTATATATACCACTATTATATACGTATACACTATGCAGGTTCGAGAATCAACTATATAGATACAATAAAATCCTCGAGTTTATCTCTTATTGATTATCACCATCCCCTAATGCGCCAACCAACCTTTCTCTCTTTGTTACACTTTCCAATTTTTTTTCTCTCTTCTGAATTCCCTTCTCGGGACACAAGGCCCAGGACATTCAACTTGTGTGTTTCACACGTGTAGTACACTCCGTCCCTCACGCCTAGTGCATTAAATAACGCATAAAAAATAAATATGATCGGATAGCCACCTTCTCTAGCCCCATCCCACCACCCATTATCTATTTACACCTTTACTCTCCACCACCATCGCCACCACCAGCATTGACCACGAAAAAATGCTCCAGCAGAAGCAGAGTCAGAGTGTAATGTTTTCTGTACATTCCAATAAATATCTCTGCTATGACAGGGCACCGTGTCAAGTTGCCCGGTGGAACGAACGGCCTGCTCTCAAACCTCGCTCACTACTACACGCTACTCTCAACTGACATCTGTTTT
>JAANSN010004797.1:0-13993 GCA_036850665.1 Dicranocentrus wangi | reverse complement strand
GTGCAAAACCTACAAAAGTTGTGCAATTACAAAATAATATTCCGATAGATACTCGTTAAACCAGCCCGATTGAAATTGAAAATTGGCTTAAATATCTGTTGAAAATACCGTAATTGTGTAATAGCAATTACTGTAGAACTGCATTGTGGTTTTGGCAAAAAAAACGGGGTACCGTGAAACATGAAAATGATAATTCAGGGGAAACGCACAACTACCCCTATCAAATATTGATTAGCAATGTAAACTTTAATACTAAACCAAAAGAAGTTGTCTTTTATATAAGATTAGGTATATAAGAAAGATTATATAAGTTGTCTATATAACGTATCTAAAAATTAGGTATGAACTAAAATAGAGAATTCACTACAAAGTAAAAAAGTTATAACGTAATGTTTATTTATTTGTAATACGTAAATCAAATCTATTTTTCGGTCCCTCAGTCCTCTCAAGTAGTCCCAGTTTAGAATTCTGAAATTTGCAAATTAAAAAGTGACATTAGAAACATTATGTTATGATATTAGATTATAATGTCAAGTGAAAGTTTCATTATGCGAATACTACTAACGTCTTTGAGGTTCCAGATACACTC
This sequence comes from Dicranocentrus wangi, assembly GCA_036850665.1. Taxonomy (NCBI): domain Eukaryota; kingdom Metazoa; phylum Arthropoda; class Collembola; order Entomobryomorpha; family Entomobryidae; genus Dicranocentrus; species Dicranocentrus wangi. Next base: position 13,404 of record JAANSN010004797.1, on the reverse strand, counting down.
GGTGTACGTGTCTCAAATGGGCTTTCAAGTGTTCTACAAACCGAAATGAATGTGGACACGCTGGGCACGGAAAGTCATCCCTCTGGAAGGGCAGTCCGTTGAGGGTAGAATTGGGGTTGGGGACAGGCACCATGTTGCTGGGTGTCAGAAAATGTCGGTTCTGTCATCATGTTGAGTGAGTTGTTATGAGTGGGTCCGCCATTACTAATATAGGAACGAGGGGATGCGGATGAATGGGAATAATGGGTGGTCACAAAATTTGAAGGATATTCCGCCTGAGGTTCTGCTTGGTAGACTGGTTCTGGAGCAGGTTTCAGATTTTGTAAATTCTGATTTTGAACTGGCACAGGAATCACGCCTGGATTTTGCTGAGTGTGTCGGGAGACTCCGCCGGGTTTCACCGTTAAATGTGCGAAGGCTTCCTTTACACTAGACATCACTAGTCCGCTGGACATCTCCCGAGTAAAATGTCCAGTAGCTGTGAGCGTGTCAACTAGCTTGTTGAATGTAGCCTTCAAGCTATTCTCAATCTTCATCACAGCCTTTTCCCGAGTTAAACTTTTCACTTTCAGATTTAGCATGGACACTTGATCTTGCTGAGCCCGGAGGGCTCCTTTCATTTGCAATAATTCTTCCTTTAGTCTTCGATTTTCCTCCTGGAAATTCATCACTTTGAATACTGACTCTGCCAACTTTCCATTTGCCCTTTGGAGACTGGCCCTAAGTTGCTTTGCATTTTGAGGATTTTGCTTCTTGAATAAATTACGAGTTGCAGGCTTTTTGTCTTGAAGTGATAAATTCGTCTTGTCCGATCGTCTGGCTTCGTGTAGTTCTTCCATAACTTCATGGTTTGGTACTGATTGTAAGTTAGTGCCATTTATCGGTATTTCTTCGTGATGGGAGGACTTTAACGAATTTTGTGTTTCCATTTTAAAATGAAATACAACCAACCAATATGTATAAGCCGCTGGTTTGCAAAATATTGTGATATCAAAAGTGAAAATTCGACTCCAAGTTTAGTTAACAAAATAAAAGAATGAGACGAGCTAGAAATGTGCCGCTGATTCCACCCGCAGACGATGATAAAATGAATCCATTATAGATCGTGAAATTCGTGAAATATGGATACTTGTTGATTTTTTTTACCAATCTATTGTGTAATACCAAGGAGTCAGAAGGATTACATGAGTCTCATGAATGAGTCACCGTAGTTCGACCCAAGTATATATTTTCATCCTCATTGTGAGACGTGTGCTAACTATAAGCTTCGTTCGTACCCAGCACACGAGTACACACAATTCATATCTATAAATATTTTTAATGCTCAGCATAAGAAACAGTGACGTTATTTTTATTTCGTTTGCCGACCTAGGTAGGGATAGGGATATATAGGTATTGCTTCGGTCGGTGACAGTGACACCGACAAACATGATCGTATGGTGGTAATCCGTAGTTAAGTACATGTATAGTATTCCCATGAGACTGTACCCTCGAAACCCTCGTACCCTCGTCTGTCTGACTTTTATGCATATAATTTGTAGGTATATGTAACTAACTTTTAATCCGCGTGTGAGTTACAATACAATACAACTTACAGCCATCATCAGCCCAAATTATATCCGAGTAGGTTGCATGCATGTAACCTAAAACCTAATGTACTTCCGTACGTGTTTAACTAAAACTGTATTTTTACATAGTATATTTTCAGAGATATCCTATAATCTCCGTTCTGCAAGGAATCGATGTGATGTGATGTTGAAGCAGATAATGACTCATTTACATACTACCTAATGTCTATACTTAAGTACGTGGTGGACAAGGTTTACGAATACATGCAGAAAAAATACCTACCTATATACTGTGTAAAAAGATCGCCCAGAAAGGTTCACCATTTTGGTCACCGTCACCGAGCTGAACAATTGGAAATGCAAATACAAAATATGAAAAACATCTCCTTGCCTTGGAATTATCTCAAAGTAGACGGAAGAGAGAGAGAGAGGTGGAAAATCAGAATATTTAGTCTAGAAATCTCTAAAATAGAAATATGTAGTGTACTTTTTCATACGATATGAAATGGAAGGGACACGGAACGAACGAAGAGTAAATGCACCTCACTCACAATCAGACTCACATCAGAATAAGAAAATGCCATTTTTGGCAAAGTGCGTCCTCTCGTTCCTTCCCCTAAACATCGACTACATGACATGACTATACCACAAACATCAACAACGCCTAGCGCACATCACTTTGTTTACAGTAGTATAGTGTAATGAATCTAACAAAACATTTCTCCAGAATAGAGTTTTTTTTTTAAATTTCTCATTCCCTTTGGTGTATATGCACTATGCACGCACCTAGCTTTACAGTATTGACGAAAATTGTAACTATGATCTTTACGATTGATTACAAATTACCAAGGATTAGGGAAGAAGGACTAAAGCGAACCTTTCCCCAGCTTCATTTCCTTACAAACTTAGAGAATGGATGAGGGAGACTATCGAAGTGATTTCGATTCCGACTTGCAACACATCCAATACCAATGCAGTACAATAATGCATAGAATTTGCATGCAATGCAAATCTGCGTAGTTGTTTGTTGTTGGCTTTGGCTTGCATGAAAACATAATGTTTGCATCAACATTAACTTAACAAACATAAACATGATGAAAAACATGAATATTTGTCATTTCTCAAGTTTCAGCCAACTGCTGTTTAATGTGAAGGTTGAAGAGTCAATTGTTGATTTATTTCTTGAAGCTGTGAAACTGCGAAATATCTTTAAAACCGAAAGATGAAAGTATTTTTGAGGTGCCGTGACTGATTTATATTTATAATGTAGAAAGAAAGTTTGCCAGTTGCGATTTGGAGGAGTCATTCATTAGGTGTTTGTGTTGTACCAAATTGAAAGTAGGTTAGTCATTAGTTGATGTAATTGCACCATTGTTCATTGTTTCGCTGTGCTTAAATTAAAGTAAGTAGATTGACTGGTAAGATTAATTAAAATTAAAAGTTTATTTCGTTTTGGGAACATATCTGAAGGTGGCAGGTGGATGAAAAAAGTGTTGATTAACATTTTCTACCCTGGTTGGCGTTACATTCTTCTGTTCTGTTGGACTAATCCCACTCTTTTTCGATAAAACTCCCTCGACTAGTTTACCCATAATGGTGAATTGGTATTTTGAGAAGCAGGAGTTAGCCAAAACTCCTTCGATTGTGGGCGGCTTGCCATTGAAGGTTGAGAAAAGGTACCGGAAAACAGGGGCCAAGTTTCTTATTGATCTTGGATCGACAATGGAGCTAAGTACGGAGACAAAGGTAACGGTTAAGATGCGGTAATGAATTGCCTATTGGAATTAATTATGTGATCAAAAGTGTTTCAAATTGGAAATCAATTACAATATGTTATTGTATTATTGCAAAAACTGAAATAAAGACTTTATCCTATCCTAGGCTACTGGCGTGGTGTACTTTCATCGGTTTTATGTCTTCCATGCATTCCAGGAGTTTCCAAGATACGTAAGTTATAGTAAGGTTGATGTATCCATTGACTGTCAAATGTTTCTGGCTGGAGTAGACTTCATAATCTTGGTATTTTTTTACTATTTTCTCTTTGTCAACCTAGCCGACTGCGTTGGCATGCTTATTTCTTGCTGGAAAAGCGGAGGAAAATCCGAAAAAATGCATGGATCTTTTGGAGCGAGCTAAAGAGCAATTTCCAGTGCAATTCGCAAAATTTGGAGATCAAGCTCGAGAGCCCCGTGACTGGACAGTACGTAATTAATTATGCACACATAACATTTTATAATTATGGTATAAATCAGAGCGAGGCAGAACTCTGAACGATGAGGTATATGCTGTAAGCTCTAATCTGTAATTCAAGGAGGAGATTATGACTCTGGAGAGGATTCTTTTGCAAACGTTGAAATTTGATTTGGATATTGAACATCCCTACGAATACCTTATCAAGTATGCAAAGTGCTTCAAAGGGGATAAAAGAGAAATTCAACGGGTGGTCCAAATGGCGTCAACCTTTGTTAACGACAGGTAAACACCTCTAATTTTGAATAGATGCTTCTCTTTCATTCTGAGATTGATTTAGATGGATTTTCGTCTATAGCTAAAAGCACTTTTGCTTGCAGTTTTTACACCACACTGTGCCTTCGATACGAACCGGAGCTACTAGCAATTGCAACTTTGTATCTGGCTGGGAAAATAGTTAAAGTCCAGATTGTTGACTGGAATAACAGGTCCTTAGGGCAGACCTTCTGGTGGGACTTGTTTGCGGAAGGTTTGACTAAGGACTATGTAGATAATATTTGTCATCAACTTTTGGATTTTTACACTGAAAACGAAACTCTTGGCCCGCCGGACTCCCCTCCTCCACCGGCAAGGAAGGCTACTACTGCTCGACTTGTAGCTAGAAAAGGTAACTCATGGCTTATTTGCATTATTCTTGTAGCCTAAGCTTATTATAATTAATTATATAACAATATAACGTTATTCTGGATGGTAACCCGATATAAAGTACAAGTTTGCACAGCAGTATATGTCTTTGATGGATTAGGTGGCCCAACTCATTTAAATCAGTTGGCACTGACTTTCCCAAATACGTCTAATGGTGGAGTAGGTGGAGGCAGCGTAAAAGCAGGTACATCCGGGTTTTCATCTGTGGGGGCAGCGGGTTTTTTCCCACCACCACCGCCAGCACTTGGAAAATTGGATCTCGAGTTTGTCCCACGTCGCCAATAAATTGATGGTATGGCGAACACAAAGTTAATGATACTTCTTTCACGTGAATAGGATCTCATTGTATAGTTACAGTAGTCAGTTAGTCGGTTTGAGTTGAAGAGTTTTATAGTAAGTCCTCATTCGCACTAAATGCTAGTTATAGTGGTTCGTCTTGCTATGTTACACGACGGAACTTAGCATAAGTTGTAAGTAGTTGGTAGTTGTACGATATTATAGTTTATGATTTGTAGATCATATATTTATGGCAATCAGCAGAATTTACACGTACAAACAAATCTGAATATTTATACAACGTGTAAAAGGTATTACAAAGTACATCTCTGCACCAAATTCGCATCCAGTTCGCTTCAAATTTTGGTTCGGTTTTGGTTATTATAAAACGTAGATTTTCGTGAATATTAAATTATAAAACCCTCCATGTTGAAAAGGTAGGTCTAAAAAGCACAATAAAATTGAAATTGGACATTTTAATTTTCCGTATTTTTGTAGGTATGAGCGTATATAGACAATTAACATTAACAAAAGTCATTGTACATGAAAATGCACATGTACATGAGAATTGGAGAGAAAATTGTTTCACGGCTTTAAGTTTTAAGATTTATGGTATTAATATGTGTATCTAATAATTACGTTCGTGTTAGTTAGTTACTCCCTTTCCTGGTGTTCGTAAACTACATACATTTAATGTATCTTGTAAATCTTGTAATGTTTGTCATTGATATTTTTGTATAGATAAAAATAAATAAATCCTTTATAACTATCTATAACAATATACTTGCATGCTCACTCACTTATATCACTGATTACATACAAGTCACAATTTATAAGACACCTACGGGTTGCGACTCAACACTGATAGCCAAATCCTTAGATGATGAACGACATAATATGTAAATTGTTGACATTTTTGCTAACCGATCAGGCTTAGCGAAAAGCTATTACTATTGGTACATAAATAGGGGAATATAGGAGACAATCCAATAGATTCGGGGGGGAATTCGTATAACAAAAGGTGTCCAAACCCTGCTACAAGCTAGCCTTCTATTAAATATTAATTAAATTCAATTATTTAATATATCATTATTTGTCTTGTATATAGTGTCCTCTTGCTTCTATTCCATCTCTAAAGGCACGAGCTTTTAACCGATAGCTCGATAGTGACGAACCAAATGTTCAATCTTATAATTCATTTTGCTTGATGATGCCGATACTGATACTACTGCATATACCGACCATTTTGCAGATTTACATATACAAGAAGTATTTGTGTGCAATTTGTGATCTTATCTTGGTAGTGATTTTCCAACTTTTTCAAAGCATACGACTCCACACATACTTTACAAGGAACCGGATTCAAAACGTTTTCATTTAAAGGTGTATTACTTTCATTTTCGTAAGCATAATTGCCCATGGTCCCCTCCGTAAATATTAAATATTAGAACCAATGTACATATTTATAAAAAGGCCAATCAATACAACTATATATTATTTTTCCATGCACTTGCTCACGTTAATACAAGCGGCGACGTTTCATTAGCAGAATGGACAGGGGAGCTCAGATTTTTGGAACGTTGATGATCACGATTTGGTGGCAATATTGGCAATAGTTCTGGCAAAAGTTTATAAACGTTGGCTCCGGATTTTTGTTTAAACATCATCGAACTTTTTATAACTTTAGGAGATCCCCTCTTTGTAATGGGGCTGCGGGGCCTGATATAAATAAAATAATTTATTAATGTAATTTATAATTTAAAAAAGTAATACATAAAATGATACGCAAGCATAAACCTCTTAAACCATCATTCATTTAAATTTAATGTAGTTCTTCACCTTTCGGGGTTGGGTTGGAACATCGTCGTACTTCCTTTAGCCTTATTAAGCCTTTCCCTCTTTCGACGGGGACTGTTATAAGAAACACATTTGTTTAAAGATAAATCAAAAGGTGAAAGTAAATAATAATTAAATCATAGTATGTACACAAATAAACCTATTAATAAACATCATCATTTATAAATGAATGTAATTAGCAATAGTAATTCACCCTGAGCCAGATGTTGAACTATGTACATTGCGTTCTTTCGAAATCCTTCTTACTGAATCTTCTAAATTAGAAGTACACGCACCATCGAGGCCGAGATGATCAGAGCTGGCCATACATCTGCCATCCTCCGGTTCACATTTCACTACTGTTGTAATACAAGGGTCCTGCAAGCCTGCAAATGACCAACACTACTAGAAGAACCGGTGGACGAGCCCGAGCGAAGATGAATGTCTGTTAAACAAATGAATAAAATCATCTTTCATCTTTATTGTTTTAACTACTTGTTAGAATTAGAATACACATATAAATGGTGAATGGTAATGCTGAATGCAACCGTAAGGAAATACTTGCCTTTATACAATTTTCGAACAATCTCCCTAGCAGTCTTGCGCCTCCTCCCCCGTTGATCACCACCACCAACACTTGCACCAGCAACTGCTGACTGCGCCTTCAGCTTCCAAACTCTCTTGCAACTTCCTCCTCGCCTCTCTCCTCAGGCTGGCAATCTCTTGCTCCAATTTAAACACCTGCTGATAAAATTCAAAACTCTGGCTCACCACCCGGTCGCAGTCCTCACAAACCCTAAACCAGGCAGAGGGACTCATCCTTCTCAAGCTCCGGAGCACATTTTCCGTTTCCTCCACGGGAAGCTGGAGAATGGTCTCCAGCACGAAAATTGCTCCCAACTGTGGATTAAAATTGTACGACTGTGCCGCATAGAGCGCAGCGAAATAATTTCATTGTTAGCAGTGGAGCCCAGTGAAAAGTTATAGGATCCCCCAAATTGGAGCAGAAAATGCAGGAGCAGCCATCCTCCTCCGAAGGTAACTTTTGTTGAGGTCGTCGAGTCTTCATCTCATTCTAAATGTCCAAAATAATACGGAATACTGACAAGCACCTGCGGAATATCAAATATCAAACACAAACTGTTTTCAGCTTCATGAACTAGGTATTTGATGTTGTATGTAAAAAAAGACGTAACAATTGAGCATTTAACCGCAAACCCAGTAGCATAATATATGACGCCTTACCTTTCTTAGTTGTGAGTTGTTGGGGCTTCTCAAAATTTCACACAGGTGATTTTTAAGACAATTTTGTTTGGAATCTGAAAGAATGAGTGAAGAATGTGGCTTGTCACACGTTCAGGTTCAACTTGCAAAAAACGTGAGAATTTCTTGAGATTTTCCGTCTCTTCCACACACACACACACGCACGACTACTACACGACGTAAGTATTAAGTACGTCAACTCGACCAACAAACAGAGCAGATGGCAGAGAGAGAGAGAGAGAGCCGACGCTTCACATTCACAACTTTTTGTTTGACACAATTCCAGTTTTACATTTTCCTTCTTCCACCAGCTGTAAAAGCTGGTTGAAATGGTTGCGGGTGAAGCTGGGGCTGGTGGAGAATCCGTGCTCCATAGTTTTTGGTATGCAAAAGAAACAAAGCGACTTTGCTGGTTGCAGCTTGCAGCAGCAAACAGCTGCAGGCTGCAGCTACATAATATGTTACAGACAGAAGATGTGGAAAGTGGAATTGAGATGTTTTGCATGGATTCTGCTGCCTGCCTCGCCTACCTGTGTGGCGGGCGTGTGGTATGGTTAAATAGGAAGAATTTGGCAAGTACTACGATCAACGATGTAGGATCGAATGTTGTAATTTATAATTAAATTAAATAAGGTGTGAAAATCAAATGATAATTGTGCATTAAATATTAACAATCAAAATCAAATAGTGTGTATGGCAGGGAGTTAGGTAGGAGTGAGGAGAGGAGACAGCCCTGCCGAGCCGACCCACACGCCCCGACCGAAGCAGTCTATTTTTGGAACAATATGACAGACAGTTCATCTCGTCGTCGTGGGGCTAGTCGCGTTTACCCTTCTTAATTGCTTACAATTTTGACAAAGGCAAAAAATAGAATATCCAGGTAAAAAACTTACTTTACTATTGTATATTATACCTATATATTTGCGCACATTAACAAAACTTGCGGTAAGGGTATCTGAATTAGAGCTGAGTAATATAGAAAAGACTCCATTTCAAGTTTTTAAAACAAATATTTATTGAGTTGATTCCTTTAGTGAGTCAGTTTGCACCTGGAACTTCGTTGCAGCAGCCGCGTCCTTCAGATTCTGAGGTACTTTGTTCCAGGCACTTTGAGGCTGCTGGGTGCAGTTTCTTCACATGTTGGTTGAGTAGGGTCTTTTCACGGAAAGACTTGCCGCAATATTGACATATAAACGGTTTTTCCTTCGTGTGGATTGATCGTGTGTGCTTTTCAAGGGCAAATTTGGTGGGGGACTTTTTCCCACATGCGGAACACTCGAATCGCCAACTTTCCCTAGGTGCATGGTAGAGAGAGTGCTGGCTGAGCTGAGTGCTTCGCTTAAAAGCGTTACCACACTCGTGACAAACAAAGGGCCGATCTAATTTCTCCTTCGTCTTCGCTTTCGCTTTATAGTGCGTTCTCATATGTGTTTTAAGGTGGGCTTCACTCTGAAAAACTTTCATGCAGTCGGGGCAGGTCGATTCACACTTGTGGTTATGATTCAAATGACTTTGGAGGTCATCCTTTGTTTCGAACTTTCTCTTGCAACCTTCCACGGTACAGGGATGGTCCCATTTTATAATGTCTTTATGCACTCTATGCCGATGGATCTTCATCTTTTTCCTGTTTGACAGCTGCTTTCCGCAATCAGGACAACGGGACAAGGCTTCCTTTGACTTGTGGACGGCGGAAAGATGATATGCTAACTGTTGGATTTTCAAGAAATAGGCGGAGCAGTTCTCGGGGCACTGTTTGATATCCGATGGTTCTACGTTACTGGTATTGTGGTGCGAATTAAAATGGAAATCTTGATGACTAGGTGATTCCAGTTTTAAAGAACAAATAGAACAGCTATATTTGTATCGAACTTTTTTGCGTTTATAAGTTAGCAGACCGTGGCTTTTCCTTAAATGGTTATTTAGCATAGACTTGGTACGAAAATAAGCGGAGCATCCAGTTTGATTACATTTTTGTACCTCAACTTCTGAGATGCCAGTCAAATCGTGACATCTCTCATGGCTCTTCAGTTGTTGTGGTGTGGGGTACGGGGCCGAACATATTTGACAAGTGTAGCTATCGGTAGTGTTTTTTTGTTTACTGGGGTTGGAGCTGGAATTGGGGGAGTCTATATCTGAGTCTTCGTCTTCTGAATATTCACTTTCACAGTCACCTTCATTTTCTTCCAAATCCTCTACCTCCGTTTTGACACAATCAGTATCTATTTCAGTGTGCCCATGATTGGCTACATCCAGATCCTACGAATTATGTTCAAGTTATTACGAGATTCCTATTAATTAATGCACCATTGAGATCGTTTCTCTTCATTTCCATGAATGATACAACACAGATTTTCATCTAAGGCACTTTGCATATACCTGGTAGGAGGTTGAATTAAGGTATCCCACTTTCTTCCTAAGATTCTCGTTAATGGTTTGAATAGCTTCGTTTCTCTTACAGGAGGCGATATGGGCTTTCTGAAAATTAACGTCCGGTGAGAAATCCGACATCCCGTTCTCCATATTCTGGAAATCACATACGGCCTTTTCTCCCATTACAGGTGCACTGGTTAATGAATATTTACTCGAGCCTAGAAAAATACAAAGCCATACATACATCAATAACTAAACTTTAAAAAACTTGTTTTACTTATATCCTAATTTGAAATGAGCTTGGAACAAACATTTCCTCACGAGATCCTCTCGAACCACCCTCACTCTTTCTCTTTCGCCCGGATAGCATGCTAGGAATGAAGCCACTTTTGACGGAACCTGATTTGCATTCCACATCACTTCCTTAAGTTTCCAAATCATTCCCTCCAACTCGACTTCCAGTCCCTTGAATCTGTCGTACAAACTGGTAACCTGCTCCAAAACTTGCCAACATTGTTCGCAGGCGCTGACGTCAAAATTCAATATTGATCTCCCTTCCAAGTACTTTTGCAGCATAATTCGAAATTTAATCTGTTCCGAAGACCTTTCGGGGGTCACAGAAGCCGGAGGTAATTCTTTCAAGCAAAATATGCAGCAGGAGGTTCTGCTGGGACTGATTGGTTCCTTATCAGATGTAGAGGATCTCGACATTTTTTTTAAATTGGCGATCCGGTGTATCTTTGCTTCTTACTATCTTCACTTTCAAGTTTTCAACTTCAACTCTCTATTCGGATCCAATTACCTTATAGTTGCCAGTGTCATCATGTGTCTGTACCTGTCTGGTCATATATATAGCAAAACAAAGTAAGTACAAATTTGATATTATTTGTAACACGAATTCAATTCAACATCAAACCTACAATATGCGAAACCATAAATATGTAGCTGATTCCACAGGTTGGTTGTAGGTAGCTAGAGACTGATTGAATATTTGTGTAGCAATCCAGGAACTGGAAACTAGTGAAAAAACTAAAAGTAAACTCACTCACCCCCTGCCTCAGCCATGATATTTAATTCCCGTTAGGAATTCAATTCCTGATGGCTCACGGACCAGGGTCGTCATGTTGGAAACGGTGGAAACGGAAAACAGTTGAAATAAATTTAAACAAGTACGTACGAAAGGTTTCTTTAATTTTAATGCATTCAATAATGTTTTCCTTTTTAAAAAACTCCGTTTAAAAAGACGTTAGCTCTGTTGTGCAGCGGTTTTCACGGCACAACGGGAAGTAAACAAAGCATGAAGCAGCTGAGCTGACTGGACTGACAGAAGCTAAGCTATAAACAAGAAGAGAATAGAATGGCGCATGTAGGTCCATGAAATGAGCATGAGGATTGAGGATGATGATTGATGATATGATGATTTCATGATATGATCATGATGATCTAAGATATACAATCTTTGATGATGCTTGAATTGAATGTGCTTGTGAGTAAATTACTTCTTTTCTTGCGAGAAGAAGTGTGAGAAGAAATGTCCAGGAACATGAACCGAAAAGAGAACATTCAACAATGTGCATTGTCCAGGTCCAGAGTCCAGACCAGACTCCAGGTCCAGAAATTTCTTTCATTTATGTCATATATGTATGTCAATTGCCCACAAACGTGTCCTATCAAATCAATTACGTCGCGTAATTAACATTATGTAACTTACAACAGTTAGTAACATAAATGTATTACATTAGTTAATAACCCTATTATTACACAAGGGAAGTTAAGTTTAACTTGTGCATATAACATGCCCTACTGCTGTCATATTTTACTTTATTGCGCTAAATCAAACTGTTGACTGTAAAATCATTGTAAAATCAAAAAAGTTATATTGAAAATTGAAACATCATTTTGAGTTATTAGCACTTAGCACATTCCATGTCTGTCGGATTTCAGAACAAGTGACTACTGATATGGGGCTCAAAAATTCACAAATTGGTATTCACAATATTGTCTGACTTAGCTAAGCGTCGCGTCGGTCTGATCTAAAAAATAGGTATAGCGTAATGTAGAAATTTAAAAAAAGAAGATATGTTAACTAATGACTAATTGCATTTAACTTATAACTTATAACATAGTTATAAGTTCAAGCTCTTGTTGTTACCTTATTATAACATACATACAGCATAATAAATTATTCAACGATGAACAGTGTCCGGTGGAACGGGATCATTTTGTTCAGACGATGTCGGTTCGAGAACATTTTTATGCATTTTTTTCAGATGTTGATTGAGGGCAGTTTTCTCGCGGAAGGCGGATCCGCAATGCTGACACACAAACGGCTTTTCTCCAGTATGGATTGATCTTATGTGCTTTTCAAGGGCCTCTTTATTGGCACACTTCTTTCCGCATATGGGACAGGTGTGGGGCCAACTTGTTCGAGTGATGTCATGATAAAGTGAGTGCTCTCTCAGATGTGAACCTTATAAAATGATTATCTAATTTATATAACTGGTTTTCAAGGGTTGCCTAATAGAATATAATATTTAATTAATTAACATAAATTTTAGAATGATTATAAAACCTCGTTTAAACGCTTTCCCACACTGGTCACAAACAAAAGGTCGGTCCTCCTTGTCGCTTTCAGAAACTTTGGTCTTATCGTGGGCCCGCATATGTGACGTCAATTGTGCTTCCCCCTGACACACCTTTCCGCACTCAGGACAAATTTCCTCCGTCCTATGGTTGTACCTCAAGTGGTTTTGGAGATCATCTTTTGTTTCGAACTTCTTCCCACAGCCCCCTACCGTACACGAATGATTCCACTGGATTGTATCTTTATGCACTCGGTTTCGATGAATCCTCATCCGCTTCCTATTGACTAGTTGTTTTCCACAGTCTGGACAGCGTGACAGAGCTTCCTTCGACTTGTGTACTTTGGAAAGGTGGTGTGTTAGTTGGCTGCCCGTCAAGAAGTAAGCGGAGCAGTTCTCCTCTACGCATCGTTTAATCTCTGAAGGATCTATATCACTGGTGTCGTGGTGAGATTTATAGTGGGCGTCTTGATGCCGGGGCGATTCCAGTCTCAGACAGCAAAGGGAACAGGATATCTTGTAACGGTTTTTGTTAGGTTTGGGGTTCTTGTGTCCGTGCATTTTTCTAAGGTGGAGCGTTAGTCTGGCAAGGGTTCGAAAATATGCAGAGCACC
>JAANSN010004796.1:0-13993 GCA_036850665.1 Dicranocentrus wangi | reverse complement strand
AAGTGTAATGGTTTACAATTAGTTATGATATGATAAAGTGTTTGCTTACCCACAACGTTCACTGGAGTCGCATCTGGCCCCAACAATGTAAATATAATTGTACATATCACTATCACAATGGCGTTCCTTGCCACAGAAATAAGCCACACGATTTTGTGGACTTTTGGATGCGTTTTTTCCAAGCTGGAGAAAATATTTGGTAAGTTTTGGAGAAAAATTAAAACAACAATGCATGCAATTGAGAGAAGAGTATCATTCAGCCGAATATCCGAAATGTGTTGTACAGCTCCAGTTACAATGCTGAGGAAACCTTCCGCTGGATAACTTAACCCTAATAAGGCCTTGATTTGTGTTGAGCAAATGGTTATCGCTGCCGCCGAGCTGAAGGAGCTTTGCACAGGAGCAGAAATGAAGTTGACAATGAAACCTTGAAGAATATTTGGCAAATATTAAGTTACTCGTGGAACTAAAATGAAAATATCATTTTATACGTGTGATGATGACAATATTGCATAATACCTAATCGAAAAACACCCATGCATAACGTCATAATCCCTGTCAGAAGTCCTAGCATCACTCCATACTCCGGTGGTTTTCCAGATGAATATGAAAGTGTCATAATTGCTAACACTGCGGTGGGACCAATTGTAACAGCCCGCGTTGAACCAAAGATGATGTAGACCAAGCAACCCACAAAGCTGGAGTATAGCCCATACTAAAGAATTGAGAGTGACAATGGCATGTATGTATTTTCGATTATATGCATTTTTAAATGAAGAAGATAATATGGCAAAAACTTACTTGTGGAGGAAGGCCAGCTAATGAGGCATAAGCTAACCCTTGAGGTAACACGGTAAGTGCGATACTCAACCCTGCAATTATATCTGCGAGCAATTTGACCACACTATAATTCGGAAGCCATTTGACTATCGGAAATACTTTTTTAATTTGTTTCTCTGAACATTCTGGTCGCATGCACGTTTCCGTTTCCTCATTTTGCGGACGTAAATCCCTCTCTCCAGTCACATTCAAGTTTATATCAGATTTTCCGTTTGTTCGCCGGAAATTTGTCCCTTGTAAGTTGTAGGAACTGCCAGATTGTTCCACGGAAAGAGATGTTTTGGACGGTGTCCGTGACAAACTGGCAAGGTTATTAGTACTATACGAGTGGAGTAATTCTGTCTTCATTTTAAATAGTAGTTTTAATGATTCACGGTTGATCCGTTGTAAAAATTTAGTAAAATGGCTGGGCAAAGGTCGAGGCTGGATAAATACGTGTACCTAAATACATACACTTGTTTCCACTCGATCATTTTATGTGCATTTTTCTAATACAGGAGGGTCCATTAATAAATCAGAGGACTAATATGAACTAGCTACCATCCAGCCTTCAAGCTGATTAAAAGACAAACTGGCGTGCTCGTGTTCCCGAAGGTTTGCCTTGTGTTATAATATATTTGTTCGCGCTGGCTACCACTGTGAGAACTGTTCATTAAAGTTTCGCATCTTTCGTCTTAAATCTTTGAATTGCACTTACGAATTATATAGTATTATATTCTCTTATTCACTTCACACCACGCCACGCACAATTTTTACTTTTTTACCTTCTCTGCTACCACATTTCTACATAAAACATTCACTTCTCAGCAATGCATCTCAGTCGTCCGTCATACGTATAACCAGTAGTGCAACGTGTGCAACAAACTACCTGTTGCTATCCCTCACCTGAAGAACTCCACTAATTACTAATTATTCGCCACTTCATGGGAAACTCCGAAGAGGAAACCTGAAATTAACTTTGTTAACAAATATAAAGGTGACGCGACACGGAGCTGTTCATTCAATAGTGTTATGAAAAAGTATACCACTGTAACTGTATTGCACTGGTTCACAATATGACAATTCAATATGCATAGGCGATCTCCTGATCTATCACAAGCTGTCGGCAATTCAATTGTGCAGATTGCAAGTTTGCAAATCCTCGATCTTTATTGGTTTAGGAACGGGACGGCAATCAATCACATTCACTTCGCGTACTTATACCTGCCGGAAGGCCAACAAACACGGGAAGATGATCTGATCTCAATCAGCGACAATGTATCTTGGAGGTCTTATTCGTTGCACTTGTTCATTTTCATTTCTACTTGTTTGTACCTTTGCTCCACACAGTAACGAATAACGAATGCTAGCACAATGAAGTGATGTGTACATGACAGTTAAAACGCATACATTTCTCACTTGGATATATGAACCACAAGACAATGGCCAATGAGCCAGGGAATACGGATTCTGTAAGTTTCTAGAATTGTGCTGATGTACCCCACTCAACAAGTGATACGAAGGTAGTGGCGATCCATCCTCGACTAAACCGAGGTGAAGAAGAAATTAATATTTGATTTGAAGAATGAAAAATACTATATAGTAGCGAGAGTAATTTCTTGACGGTAACGACTCCTCTTGATTACAACATATCATACACAATAACACAATTGGTTATCTAATCTAAGGAACATATTCATTCCTGAATATGCATGGAATTTACCTTTCTCATTCTCATTTATTAAAATATTCAGCATTATTAGTTTGCGATTAGCTTACACCTGACTATGATTGTTGGCCTTTTCTATCTATATGCTTTGGTTTGGAACAACTACATGTTGAATGATCTTTCAGATTTGGACTGTAACATGTGAACAATGAGCGTGGATAGCAGTACTTTTACAAGGTAGGAAATATGTATAGCATAGTAGTACACATTACTGAGCAGAGGTTTAATTGTGACTTCTGTCTGATACGCTACTCGCAATTAGGTTCTTTGTTGGTGTTCAGTAAACGTTGGCGAGCATGAAACTTTCCGTGTTAACCAGACAGAAAAAAAAATCCAGCAGTATGCTGAAAAATATATACTCCATGCTCAACTTATTTCTACATTTGATATCATCGCAAATCGCAATTTTTATTGCTTTTGGTTTCATAAGCACAATACAATATACTGATTCTGATTACTGTCTCTGTTTACGTATTCAGTAAGTTTATATATAACGTAAGATGTGTTTTATGTTATCCTATTAATAATTATTTTTATTTGCTTGCACTAAACAGTATTCAAGAATTATTATGCATATACGTTAACACATTATAAACAATCTTTCATACTAATCAGGAAATTGAGGTTTTCGGGGAATCTCGTACCAAAATATCCCTTTGACTGTAAAAATCAGAGTTTCTAAAATAACTTGTTAGTAGTAAACTGAACGGTTACAGCCTAGTGTTTATTTCTCAATAATGGAAATCCCTAAACTCTTTACACTCTAAACTCTATACACTTTGTTTGTATGCTTTCTTGCGAGTATTCTGTAATTGAATTAAAGCGAGAAAAACAACTGGGGCAGGGCAAGGAACATAACTCGCTCATTCCTTACATTTGAGTGAATTTTATGCATTTTTTTTGTAGTTTTCCAGTAAACATGCAGATTCACTTATTAAGAAGCGTCATCATAGTTGAATTTTTATAGAATATATATGTACGGTATGCAGACTCCAATAGTTTTCGCATTTGTCCTAGTCCTGACCCTGACGTACATCTTCATATTACCTGACACGATAGTAGCTGCAACGACATTGAATGCGTCATTTCATGCATGAGTGCCATCGCACTTCGCAGGTACCTTCCCCTAATCAGTTGTGCCTGATACATATTTTAATATGGATTATTTTAAACCCGGCAATTCCAGACAGGAAACAAAAACATGTAGATAAAAATACCTCAGAAATAAGTACGTGCCAAAACGGAATTAGTCGTGAATTAGAGTGTTCACATAATCCCAAAAATACCTATGCATGTTCATGCGTTTGAAATTTTTATTGGAGAGATAAACAACTAAACAAGCAGTATAAGAACCCCTACCTGATGTGGAAACATGAGTTGAATAATCAGTTTGATTTACAAATTACATTATTTTAAATATTATACTTGCACAAGAATTTATTTTTATTATTTTTGTCTCATTTGTACATAACCCTGAGTGTCAAGAGTTTGACTAAAGTTTTCTATTTATACTACTCTTGAATTTTAGAGAACCGCTGTTTGTTTTTCCTTGTTTATGCAGAAACAATGCAAGAATGCAGAAATGGAAGTAGTAATTAGATTTACGTAACGATAATAATCGGTGTGTGTTCCACAAGGGTTCGATGAAAAGTTCACGGTTTCGCAGCAAATATCATTAATTATATATAATTACGCTCAATTTTCTTTCTACGGATCAGGTCAAATAGAAACAAAGGTCACACGCGTAATCAACTTGTTTAAAGTTTTGCAAGTAAACGTTTGCTAACTAAAAAAAATATGTACTTCTGGAGCAGAGGTTTGTTTGCTGTGTATAAAGTTTGGGTTTTATTTGGTAATTCGCAACATGCGTTAGTTAGATCTGGTAGGTTGGGTTAGTTGGGTTGGGTTGGGTGCGCGTGCGTAGCTAAATTGCGATAGGTAAATTACCTGGTGGCAAATTATAGTCATTAAAGGAATATAAATAAGTTAAAATATCCCATGATTTACCACTTGTATCACCAGGTTTGTTTTATTATGAAACTGCCAAACCTATATACCCNCAGGTTTGTTTTATTATGAAACTGCCAAACCTATATACCCGTATATCGAGTCAGCAGAATTTATAAAAACTCTGGATATTATTTACTTTCATGAGACGAGTTATCCGCATAGAGGAATTTAATATTTAATGATCCATGGAATGGATTTCCGTTGGAATAAAAGTGCATGCTTCTGGCTTCTGCTTATACTTTTTATATGGAAAGAATGGACCCATGCAGCATGTAGCTCTGAACATCTCTTTGCATAACCTCCTCCCAACACGAGATGATCTGCAACTTGTTTGTGGTTATTGTCTGTGATATTTCAGCGTATAATTCCAACGGGTTCTCAATAACTATATTTTCTCATCGTATACACATACCTCTGTAGTCTGTAACTACATCATCGACTAAACTTTAGCACCAATATTATGTGTGCAAGTAATCTGTTACTTCTCACGGTACTTTTGTTAGATTCAGCGAAAAATAGAAAATGCACACGGCCAATCATGTATTATTAAAACTGGCCAATTTATAAAGAAATACATAACAGTAGCGCCACATAATATTCGTACACCACTATGTAAACTTTGTTCTTTGTTGTTCAATGTGCTTCTCACGTTGTTTGTCAAAATTGTTATTTGAGAGCGCTCTTAATCTTCGGATCTTGTAAAATTTAACTTCCTGATCTGATTGATGTCCATATAACAAGAATAATATAATATAGTATGTATGTATTTATACATGCATGATAAACAGCAAAAAGGTAATGTATTGTGGTTTGCAATTTTTGTATCCTTCCCATCCACACTCACCCACGACACGACCATGACTGCAAAATTGGAGTATTTACTTAGAAATACTCATTCACTGTGAATGGGTTTATTATGTTTGATTGAATTGCTTATTTTGGCTAATCGTAATCATTCACAAATTCTTTTGCTGTGGTCCAGTCCATTATTCCTTCCATTATTATTATTCCATCTTTTATGTGCCACTTGCAACCAAACACCAACCAACACCATTAATTTATTGTTGAAAGCTGAAATTATATATATTGAAATGAAAGCGTGAGAGGCAAAAATATTGGGCGTAAATGAGTTCCGGTACAATTTTCCCAAGTATTGACTGAAAACGAATGTGAAAATATTGCATAATATGACGCTTCAATAGGTAGTAGGTAGTAGTTGGTTGGTGCATATTGCCAATGATCTTCGTTTTTTTTACATAATTTTCTATGAAGGAATATTGAGGACTATAGAGACTAACGACTACGACTACGGTCAAGATATAAAATTTCTAAAAGCCCAAAACGTCAACACGTCCCGTTCCCTAAATACGGGTACGGGGTTTCTTCTTAAATGACACTCGAATCGAATCGACACTTCTTGACTTACATTGTAATTATAGGCAATGTTATGCATTAATAAATATCAACGGGTCAAATGTCGTTTCATTATTACTTGAACGCTATAGATAGATATTATTTAACAACATTGTTAAAGTAAAGTTCATTATGGCTTTATAGAGGTCAGGTAACTTTAATTGGCTAGCTCAAAATGCAAATTGTGTTCACCTCGGTATGTTCTTATTAAATCGCCGCAGAATATGAGCTTTGAATATTCCAGGTCATGTTTAATATCAAACGCCGTCACTGGCGAAATTCAATACTCATGCAATTAGGTATTGCAATGGCGAAATTAGGTATATCAATACTCCCTTCGAATCGAGGGAGATGCGGGACGTTTAGCTATACCTTTCAAGTTGAGAATCTGTTGCTAATTTTAAGGCTAATAAATAAATAGATTAGGTAATTTACTTAATTTGCGGATTGTCCCAGGATTGCCCACTTTCATAAAATCCGTATGCTTAAATAATAGACTACCCTTACTGGCCTTACTATACCTTGCCCTCTCAGAAAACCTGAGATCGTCAAAATAATCTAGTGTGATGTGATGATACACGGTGGTGATGCTGCTGATGCCATGCGAGTTTGTATGTTGAATAATTCACCGAAATCTACGTAAAATGGTTTCATTGTCGCTTTGAGCTGTGGACTACCATTTAACTAAGTTTTTCGCTCATTTGAAAAGAAGGCTGTTTTTATAATTCTAAATTTTACGATATTTGGCATTTATCAAATTATCAACAGTGTAAACTGTGTAGTAAAGGTACATCTGGTAAATATGTCTACAATACAGAGACAGTAAGTTAGTATGTAACAAAATGCAGAGGTTTATGAATGAATTACTTGAATTACCATACTATAACATACGTGTTGTGGCTTGTTTGTGACTTGTAGAATGTGAATAGAAAT
The DNA here is from genome assembly GCA_036850665.1 of Dicranocentrus wangi. NCBI lineage: Eukaryota > Metazoa > Arthropoda > Collembola > Entomobryomorpha > Entomobryidae > Dicranocentrus > Dicranocentrus wangi. Next base: position 7,089 of record JAANSN010004796.1, on the reverse strand, counting down.
GTAGAAGATATTATTATTCCTTATATGCTAATAACATGCTTACAATTCCGAAAAAAGACAAAAATGGTATAAATAAAACGAAAATTTACCTACAAGTGAATTTCATTTATACAGCACACATAGGTAGGTAGTATACATTTGATTCGAGACAAGAATTAACACTAACATACATGATAATAAAAATATTTGCTGAAACTATACTTGTTAATAATACATTTTTAGTTTTAGATAAAACAAATTCAAAATGTGTAACATTTATTAAATAAAATTCATGGAATGAAGAAATTAGAAAGCATACACTGCACAGGAAACATTTGACAAGCCAATTAAATTTAGCCCAGCATGTCGCTGTAAACACAAAATATCAGTACTTTTTGTAGTGTGCATAAACTTGCAATGGGTATGTATTATGTTTAATTTCTCAGCATCGCCATTTGAATTGGCACTTTCAACATTGCTTTTCAGTTACTGATTCTGACTTAAATTGAGGAAGTTTTACAAAAAAAGAGCTGAGCCTAACCAGCTCGAACTCCTAGTTTATCTAGTACTCTCACACCTCTTTCTTCATATTCCTCCCTTGACATCCAGAATGTGTCTTTATCCTTCATCACACTTGCGAGAACCGCACCTCCTATGAAGACCATGTCTTTCCTTCTTGGTGGATCTTCAATTTTTATTTTGAATTTCTAAAAAGAATAAACATTAATAATAATGCAAATGCAAATAGTGGGTAACATCACAAAAATAGATTTTCGAAATTTCATTGTGGCTAAAACTCTTACTGAAAGTTTTTCTGTATCTCCCTTGAGCACACGTTCTAAATACAGTTGTTTTATTTCACGTTCAAGACGACTAGGAAGCCCAGGATACATTGTTGAACCTCCGGACAGTACAATGTGTTTGTAAAGCTCTGGTCTGATGTCAATGTCGGCTTGCTGGATGGTACTAAATACTAATTCGGCTATGCCCTGTCCTTCAACATTGATTAGATGAGGTTGAAATAAAGCCTCTGGTGCTTCAAATCGTTCACCGCCTACCTTTATTACTCTTCCGTCCGGAAGCTACAGTAATAAAATAATAATTAATTTAAAAAATTGAACATTTAAATAAAAACAAAATTGTTGTATTATTTCGAAGCGAGAGTTTTGGAAATTACCGTGTAAGTTTCAACAAGAACTGTAGTCTCCAAAGCGAGCTTCTGTTCTGTTTCCAAGTTATACCCAATGTAACAGAGTTTCTCCTTCATCATTCTTACAGTTTCAAAGTCTGCTGAATGATTGAATGCATAGCCTCTTAGTAGAAGAAGCTGCATATTAACGATTATAAAAGAAATATATGAATGAATTAAAAATGGACAAAGGTTGTAGATTGCAGAATCGTATCAGAATGATATCTTAAGTTACTCACCTTAATCAAGTATCTGGTAATATCACGGCCAGCAATATCCAGCCGTCTAGTTAAATGGGAGAGGGCAAAGCCATCATAAACAGGGCAAATATGTGTAACACCATCACCCGAATCTACAACGACTCCCGTAAGTAAGCCTTGGGCATAAAGGGTAAGCACTGCTTGAATAGCTATATACACTCCAGCAAACTGGTACTTCTCGAACATCACCTAAACGCGTTTAAAGTAACATTTTAAAATAGGTACACAATTCACAGAAAACTCTCCATCACAGAAGAACAACATTACAATTACCTCAATCATTTTCTCTCTATTTTTCGTTGGGTTCATGGGTGGTTCCGTCAACATTATTTTACATTCTCTGGGAGTCAGGTCCATCTTTGCTGGACCAAAGGTGTAATCCCACAGGTGAAGCATATCTTCCCAATTTCTGTGTAAGAAGTCAACAATAATTAAAATTTCTAATTGGAAGTAAACCTTTCTTTGTCCACTAAATCGGATTTATCAGCAACTAACCTCACAACCCCATTTTCCATTGGGTAATTTACCTCTAACATGGATCTAAGTTTACTGGCATCGTCGCCAATCATTAAATCCTGAAAAACAGAATTTCCCGATTAGCATAGTGATGAATCGACTTGTCCTTAATGGAAATACAGCTTACTTCATATTTCAAATCAAGTTAACCAAAATAATAAACTTGATATGTACAAAAAAAAATTCAAGCAGCATCAAGTGAGAAAGAATATTTGTACTTCTACATTAAATGTACAACTTGTGAAGTGAAGTCAAAAACATGCGAAATCGCATGCTGAATTATGAATCAAAAATAAATTCAAATTAAGATACTGTTACGCCCAATCAACTTTACAAATTATACCAACTTTGATTAGGTAATTAATTTTAATCTAAAACTTACGGGAATATCGTGTTCCTCTTGCTTCATTTGTGTAGCATAAACAACACAAAGAATTACTCATAAATAAATGATTACCCTGCTCAAACTATGATATACAGTGTATCTGGATTGGGATTTTTGCCTGAACTGAAGAAATTCTACTTTTACCATAAAAATTTACCAGTTGGTTAATTTCCTTAACTATCGGTCTCACATACTCACATCTGCATATAATTATAAGTATCATTCTGTTAAATTCATTGCAGCAGCAGGAGTATCTTATACTTAACAGTGTTTTAATGTGTTAATGTTACATATTGTTTGGAATACTAATGACAATCGTCGACTAAGGCATTGGTATTAATACTCAAGGTTTTCTACTCAGTTTGTCTGAACAAGGCCATACCTTAACTTCAATATCTCCAATCTTGTTCGCAGCTCTTATAATTGGTCTGCCTACCATAGATGGAAATATATGTTCTGGAAAATTTGAGCCCGCATATCCACATTTTACAAACTGAAATCACAATGAAACAAATTCAGCTAATCACATCACTGTCAACATTTATCAATAGAGAGTTTAAAGACAATTTATATTATTTAGAAATCTTACGCCAGTCCCATTATCACAGACAATAACTTTTCTGCCTTGGCTATCCATCTTGGAATTTGATTGATCGCTTAATTAGGGTGTACAAAGTGGAAGTAGCTCTTCAAATTAAACTGTCATCAGAGAAGAGCGAATGAAATTTAAATGTAGTAGCACGGCACAAACGTGCAACTTCAGAATAAGTGTATTTTTCAATCCAAAAACGGTCAATTACGAATCTTCCAAAAAAGCCACATCTAAACACTTTGGAAGGGCAGTTGTGTCGTGAGAGGTTAAAGCGTGTCGCCAGTGTTAGCCTGTGTAAAAGAATCATATAACAAATTATGAGTACTGCATAAGGGAGTAAAGGGAGCAATCAACATAGCGTCATACGTCAATGGGCCCTGGCAAATGGCAAGTTACTATTTACACTTTTTTACGTAGGTAGGGATAATGGCATTATAGCAGTTACGTTTGTTTCATTGGACTTTATTAACTATTCATGTTGGCGTTTTGTTTCGTTTACAATAGGTTTGACATGAATTGTACACCTTACGCCATATACCCCGCTGTATCATCAGCTATAACTTTCAGGTCACGTTTCTCTTTGTCATCAGCATACTTCATTCATTTAAGTCTACTGAAGATAAATTACCAAACTTCACATTGCTAATAAACTAATCAACTAATAAAGCTATGACGAAATGTCAGATGTCCACATTGTCCACCAGCAGCTGTGGGGATTATTGAGCTCCAGCCTTTTGACACATTGGAGACGACGACGGTTTGTTGTTTCCGTTAAAAAATTTATCAATACTGAATTTGTGCCATGCCCATAATGTACTTTTTTTATGTGCGATATTTTGTTAACTGTGACGTGAATACATAAATCTTAAGCAAGGATTTACCTTTCATTGTTAAATTACTGAAGAACTTCATGTTTCATCATTTAAAAACCGGACAGCAAGCAAACGTCACTTTTTTCCTTATTCCACCTTTAGGGAGTCGGCACTGTCACAATAATTTAACACAGCAGCAGCAGCAGCACAAAACACAACACTGGTGTGGTGGTCTTGTACACATACACGTTACACACACAGAGTGTACCTACGTCTCATCAAATCTATTTTGTGACGGTTTCCAAGATCTCTGCCTGCATGAACGACTTGTCTCTTAGAACTTCATTGAGTGGACCGGATGTCGAGAAACTTTTCGAGTTTGACAAAAATATACCACAAAAAGTTGTAACAACGGAGGCAGCCCAAAAACCACTTTTATGTCTCTTCTGTTACAATATGTACATATTATACAAGCTCAGCAAGCACTACTACTTGTCCATTCCAAATCCCTATGTACAAGGAAGGATGTGACAAGTTGTGTATGCAAATCTATATATTATGTGGTTTTTCTTTTTGTGTGTATCTCATGTAAATATGAGCTGTACGAGATGATGACAAATAAAAAAAAGTATATCTCCTCTTCACAATGGTTTCGTTCTATGCCGTTTTCGGTATATTGATGAAGGAGTAGATTGAGTAGAATGGTATCCTCTTTTTTTTTACAAATTTCTGTACTTTTACGTTACCAATCCATGACTTATTTGTAAAGCTACGATGTAATGTAATCAACAAGGATGTGATGTAGTCATCATACGATTTTAGAGAATGGTAATCTGTCTTTGACTGATTATTTCCAGCTCAGCTAGATATTGTTCAGTTATCTTGTGTAGTTATTGTGCGGTGCGGTGATTGAAAAAAGTGGAGATGACAGTTCTTTCAAACGAGGATGTAGGGAGAGGGAGGTACATATATATATCATGGTGGGTTGTATGTATTTTTATACAGAACAATATTTTCTACAGCAGCATAAGTACAATGATGTTCATTTATCCACATCTCTTTCTTACAAACAAGGTTTGGTTTATGTTTGTACGTAGTGGGGATTGCGGAATGGTGTGTATAATAGATGAAGTTGAGTTGTGAGATATATACATAAAATGCTTTTCACTGCAGAGTAAAGGTGATGTTTTTTGGAGATGTACTTACTGCATGCACATATATATATATAACTATATTCATATCCTCCGTTGAAGCCGAGTTTCACGACTCCATTCCATCCGCAATGTCCATAGTATTGCATACTTACAAAATCCAGTCTCGTATACATAACTGCAGTGGATAACAACAGTGATACTTTACACAAAGCGCATTCACTGATTTCCATAAATATGTAGTTTTATATGTGCATTATACATTCCATGCACGAAAACGGGTAAAAGCTTAACTCTGTGCTGAAGTAAATGCCGGTATAAGTATATAGCATAGAACATAGAGAGGTAATCCACAAGGAATATATGTGGGCGATGCGGTAGGAGATATTTCACCACGATAACTTTTAGTTGCTGATTTTTTCATTTTTCTTATAATTAATTTTACTAATTTAGAATCCAGCCGGAAATATCGTCTGGCGAAGAAAAAGTTTCCATTTATGTATCCCGCTAGTATATGGAGATGGAGACATCGGATGATACGAATGACGAATACAAAGTTCGGCCAATACATAGCGTTTCTGTATTTGTATGTAGAAGTGTGCAATGTGTGCATGTTTAATATTATCTGAACTGAATTGAATGCAATATTACGTAAAATGAATCAACATGCGAAACCATAGACCCACTCCAGCTATACTCAAATGTTGGAAGCATGTGACTCGGTCAAGAACAAGACATTTTTGGTTTACTAATTTGGTAAAAGATGGAACGCTCATATTACTTAAATTGAAACCAATGCGCGAAGTTGAAGATAATTTGTAGTATGATTTTTACCTACTTTATCGTGGACTGTGGAGACATGAGTTATAGTTATATGCAAGGAAATTATACGATATACCGTATGTACGGAAGACCGTAATTGTAAATGTTAAATCTATTATGAGTTCTTGATTTATATTAATATGCATAGCTTAATTCATGCGATGTTTGGAAAGATGTGAATACGACATAGGTTAATGTGTTGACAATTTTAGAATCTTCAATTGGAGTTACATAGAATATAGATTGGATTACAAATATTACAATGGATATGGAATTGAGTTACTTGAGACTCAAATTAAACAAAGCTGTGTATTAGTCAGCGTGGTAATAGCTGTCACGTGTATCTGCTCACTACCCGGAAGACGCACAGTACAGTACAATCTGAAACAGGGCAAAACAAAACTAGTCTCCGACATGTCACCAAATCCTGCTTTGTTTGATCAATAAAGTCACAGTCGGAATAGCTTGTATTTGTACCTGGCTGGAATGATGTTAGGTGATGATAATAATAAGGAAATAAATATATGCTCTTAGTGTGATTCAATATTGATTTACTTACTTCAAAGTAATCGAAGTTGTGTCAACGAGTGTTAGGAACTGGGAATTGGCAATAGGTACACACTGAAATCGTCATAAATGTTAAGTGACAACATACTGTTTAGTATTATTATTGTAACATATTTGAGTATATAAATGCCCAGAATTTTCTCAGTCTCTTGACAAAGCGATTTTTAAGACTGTTTAAACAATACAATTGTACTTGAATTGATTTTTGTATATCACGTGCTCCATTGGAGTTTCCTCGTTTCACATGCTTTGATGCCCGGTTTGTGTACTGTTATTCTCTGGAATCTTAAATCAGACTTTATATCCGCCATACATTTGGTGGCCTACTACTATTCACATTCCCACGTTCAATTTAATCTTTACAAAAGTTCTGTACTGTTTCGGACCCGGATGTGAGCCGAAGATACATTAACCAACATCTTAAAGACATTAATGACCATGGATTTGTACCGATGCGACAGTAGGAATGACGCCTAAGGACTAAGGAAAAAGGTGTAACCGTATATAAATTCATATTTTATGGATTATCACAATTGTAAATTGTAACAACACGAAGTATCGGCCTACCAGGTCAGGTAGTACAGACAAAAGGGAGAGTCAGTTTCCTCTGCTTTTATCCCATCTAAATCAAAAATCATGCTTTGAAGTCAACAAGGGAAAAACGCGAACCTAGCCCTAACACTCACGTAATGGTATATTACCATTCACAAATTCATATTTTAGCTTTACAACTTGACGGCATTATCCCCTACGGATGTGCTTCTCTCTTCACCTCTACCCGTGGGAACATTTATTATTACTCCGTCCGAAGTAGTG
>JAANSN010004795.1:0-13994 GCA_036850665.1 Dicranocentrus wangi | reverse complement strand
CAGGGTCAGCAAAAGTTAAAATGAATATTTTTTTTTCCTTTCATCTCCATTCCATCTCTCCATCCTGAATCAATGATCCTTTTGACTACTTAATTTATTTTCATCAAGGGAATTATTGAGGACGGGGAGATTTCATTAAAAACAAGTGCAAAGGCCAATTGACTCTTAAGATATTACTCCGTAAGCCACTTAAAAGCTTAAATGTTGTTACGAGGAAAAATGTCATTTTTTTTCTTCCAGTTACATGGCTCTATCCCTATTCTACTGAGTATTTAAACCAGGCACCACAACTCCCCTTCCCATCACAATAGATTCCACGAGGTTCCTGACAGTACATCATAATTCTATTGTTTTTATTTCCACCACGAGGAGATACGCCCACTTTCGACGTCCGTAAGAATGACGACATTTCCAAAAGGATGGTCGTCCAACCTCCTGCTCCACCTCCTGATGCTCATCATCACTTCCACCGCCTCCGTCCAAGGCTACCAGTACGGGAGGGAGTGTGGAGTGCTCTACTCGGAGGAAGCCCAGTCCGGAACCACGCTCACGCTGATGGATCAACGACCAATCCCCCCACCTCTCGGAAGACTACAGGGGCTCCCAGACGGGGTGGAACTACACGGGCTCCTTCCTCGTCCACAAGGGATGTCGGCTGGAGGCCTGCAATGAAACCTATTTTGATGGGCACTGCCAGTCCATTGAGTATGGGAGCTACGGGGGCGAGTTGGAGCTGATGGGGGCGGCTTCCGTAAAATGTCATTGCCCACGGGTGAGTAAAAAATTTATTGTTTAAAAAGAATGAAAGATCGAAAAAAGGAATATTTTTTAAAAATATTTTTACGTCAGGTGTGCTCCTGCTCTGAAATCCGAATGAAGTGGAAAGAGTGCGCCCGCGGCTATCTCGCCGGCGGCTGCAACAAGTGTAACTCGTACTACACGGATTTGAGGGGGAAGAACGACGCCTTGGGACACGACTTTGCGGATTCCATCACCTCCTTCACCCTCCGGGAGGGATGCACCCTCAAGCTCTACGACGACTTTGATTATGATGGGGACGAGACGATCATCACGGATCCAATTGTTGCGGTGAGATAAAAAAAATTACGCTCCTATTCATAAAGCTAGTTATTTCATAAAAATAAAAATACCAAAAGATTTATTCCACCTGCTCCATGCTCATGTTCAATAAATAAATTTTTATTGTATTTCTTTTGTAGAATTACAGTGGAACCGTGAAATCCATGACGTGTGCCTGCGATAACCGCACTGCTCCACCTCCTCCGCCCCCTGAAGACATTGAGAAATGTGAGTCAACAAAAACAAACTGATCATTATTAAAAGAAACAAATGTAGGAAAAATTGATCACAGCAGATATTTTTTCAAAATCTTATGTACAGTTCCACCCCTCGTGCAAGTCCCTCCAAACCTTGATAATCTTACTGCCATGCTCCGCGGGGAGTACAAGGACCACCCGGGACTCCTTGCAGCCCTCAGCTCACTAAACACGAATCCGGACAAGAGGCGCAGCTCAAAAAATGCTTATATTTTGCTGTTGGGATATACCGGCTCGGGGAAAAGTAGTGCTGTAAGGAGGAGAAAAGAATTAAAATATTTGTTTTCAATTTATTTTCTTTAAAGTTTTTTAACTTTTACAAAAAATAATTCTGTTCAGGTCAATATTCTCTTCGACCACCCAAACCTGACGCGAGTGGGTGACGTCAACTCCACCACATCAGAAATCCAGTAAGCTCATCACCTCCCATTTCATTCCCTCCAATTCTCCACAATATTCCACGGCATGAGAAAAAACTAAGTTTTTTTTAAATCCCCCGTTTCCTTTCTTTTCCATCTAGCGAATTCCGCATCCCCATGCCCGTCAACGAGCTCGGCCTCGCCAACTCCGAGCTCCGCGTCATCGACACGCCCGGCTTCGGGGACACCCGCGGCCTCGAGCAAGACGCCAAAGTGTTTGCCACCCTCGACGCCTACCTCTCCAACCACGAGGAGCTCCGCCACCGAGTCCCCAACATCGTCCTCATCTTCCACAAGTTCCACGACAACCGGTTCATGGGCGTCGGCTCCAAGTTTGTCCAAATGCTCGCCGGCCTCTCCTCCTTCCGGGACAAGCTCATGGACGAGTCCTACTCCAACGTCGTCTTCGTCCTCTCCCACTTTTGCTCCGAGCTCAAAAAGCTGCAGCGGAAGCCGGACCCGAAGCTGAGCCAGTTCAAGGCCGTCATTGAAAACTACTCCACCCTCCCGCGCCCCATCATCCTCTCCGTGGCGGAGAACAGGGCGGACGAGCAGCACCTGCCCATGGTCAACGGCTACCATAAGCTCCCGAACGGGGAGTACTACCCCCGCAACCTCTTTGACAAGATGGAAATGGTGACGACCAACACGGGGGACGACATTGGGCGGGCCGTGTTCCGAACCGCCTTCCGGCACGCCAACTCCTTTGACAATATCTCCCGGGTGGACTACGCCCTCGTGGACGAGAAGGTCCCAAAAGTGCTCGAGTACCTCAACGTCATCACGCGGATCGTGTTTGACGTCAGCGACACGGCAGTGAGCCGCCTCCTGGGGGAGGCCCATCAGGGGATGGACACGGAGCTCAAGAGCAAATATCCCCATGCCCTACAATACCTCCAAAAGTCGCTCAACGTGTGGGGCATCCATGAGAAGCGGGACATTCCGAAAACATCGGCCCCCATTCTGAAGCTGTTGTCCCATCTGGAACAGAGTGAAGCCACGCTCTACCTCCTCGACAAAGGGCTGGGCATCTCGCCTCCCCCCTTTCCCTCCAATGTGGTGGCGGGCCAGAGCTACAACGTATTTACCGACCGATTCATGACCACCTCCAATCTCTTCAAAAGTCCCGGAACCCATCCCTCCGACATTGGCTTCCTCGTGCCGGACTCTGTCTCCTGCAAAAAGCACCTGGACACGAGCCAGCTATTCCACATTCTGGAGGGGCGGGAGGAGTACGTGCTGAAGCGGCTGCAGGGCCTCGGAGTCGATGTCGAAGGAAGCGTGATCCCGCCCAACCTGTTCAACATGGACCTCAAGATGGGCTACAACATCCGGTCCGAGGCGTTTGGGGGAAACACCTCCAGGGTGACTGCCGTCCGGGAAATGCGCCTCTTCCAAATGGAGCTCCTGCCCGGGCTGGAGCTGAGTGAGGAGTTCGAAGGGGTGGTCCGCTCCCTCGGGAAATACAACTCGTCCAGCCACTCCTCCGTGGCCAACTGGACTCGCTTTTTCAACCAGTACGGGACCCACGTGGTGGGCTCCCTCTATGGAGGTGGAGCCATCCAGGTCACAGTCTCCTCCAACAAGACCTTCTCGGACGAGCTTGCCCGCGGCCTCTTTGAGCTCCTCCAGCTCGGCGAAGACATTTCCTCCCTGACCACCACCACCGCCTCCACCAACTCCAGCAACAGCAGTTCCAAGTTTATGGAGGGGGTGACCCACTCGCTGAGGTTCCTCGGGGGCGACGTCAACTTCCACACGTCCGACCTCACCCAGCATTCCATGGAGGAGGCGGCGAGGCTGTTGTCCAGCTGGAGAAAGTCCCTCCTTTATTACCCCGCCATGCTCACCACGGAGCTGAGGCTCATCCCCATGTCCAAAGTGGTCAAGGTGCTGGGGCGCGAGTTTGCGGAGGAGATGGAGAAAGTGAGTCGGCTCCACTTTAACGCCACGCTGGTCGTGGATAAAGGGGCCGATTCGGGCGCTCCCCCACCCGACCGGCAAGACACGGAGGGCATGCTCGCCCTCGTCAAAGTCGTCCACGACTCCAACCGGCAGGTTCAGGAGCTGATGAAGGAGATCACGCGGTTGTCCCAGGAGAACACGCGGCGAAACCAGGAGCTCCAGGAGGCTCAGCTGAGGCTCCAGCAGGAAACAGCCAATCGGACGCTCCAATTTCAGAAAACGGTGGAGGAGCACAAGGCGGAAATCCAAAAGCTCAATGAAGCCCATCAGAAGAGGCTGGAGGAAATGATGAGGAAGTTGGCAGCTGGGGGCTCAAAACCCTCGCCACCTAGGACTCCATCATGTTTAAAAGGAGGGACCAAAATATTGATGGCGGACTGGAGTCAGAAGGAGATTCAGAATGTTAAACCTGGGGAGCTCGTGTTGGACGTGGAACTCAATCCCACCCGAGTCATGGGCGTGTCTTACGAGTTCCTCCTGGGCCAGTCCTTTTACGGCTTCAGCAAAGAGGAGCAGTTTTTCACAAGCGTGCATATTTGGGTTGGACCTGGGAACGATGGGAGCTCCGCCGGGGGAAGCCAATTGTACGTCCAATCCGTGGACGACTTGACCATCACCAATCCTCTGTTGAGGTACTTGAACGCGACCAAATTCCACGAGGGAGGTGTTCCCACTCGGATATTCCACGTCGAAGGGAGGAGGTCCATGATGATGGGGGAGGAGGCGGTGGAGGTGTTCCGAGATCCGACAATTCATCCACAGCACACCAAGGTCTACTTTATGCAGGTGGAGAGTCCCACCGGCACTTATATCGCAAATGGGTACGCCACCCGACACGAAATCCCGCCGCTCCACCTGTGGCCGCACACGATGGGCGCGTTGGTCCAGTTGCTGGAGAACCCTGTTTATCAGAGCGTGACCCAGTTTCCGTACTCCCTGGACTCTGTCAAGTTCATTGACTTCATGACGGACGAGATTGCGGATGAGGTGAAGGTCATGCTGGAAGCGGAGGTGGGTCGAGACGGTGTCCTTGTGAATCTAGACAGCTCTTCTTCTTCTGAGGCTCTGGAGGTAATCCCGTTTTCGGAGGAGGCGGGAGTAGAGTCCATGCGGAAGCTGTACAATCACCCGACTTTTGCGTCCATTGGGGTGGCGACATATTCCAAGGTGGGCACACTAGTAGCCCCATACCTGGATGGGGAACGGGCTTTTAAGGATCCTGCGGAGGTGGCCTACCTCCAGTACCGACTGATTCAAGTAATTGAGGGGAAAATGCCCGAGCTGTATGAGCTCATGTTAAAATGGTATGAACATGTAGGGCAAATGGAGCAGCTCTAGAAATATATATATTGATATTTGATATTATAGTTTAAGGTTTTTTAAATTTGTTAAAATATGATGTTCATGTGCGAATTCGGAGCGTGTCGGTGTCCTCCAGTAAATAACCGAAACATGTAACTGAAGATTATATACACTATGATTGCATTTTAGTGTGTGTGTAACTCATTCATTCACAAACTGACTGATGTTAACTAGATTAAAGTTTATATGGCAAATGCAAATGTGGCGTGAAGCTAGCTACCCCTTACCCCATCACCAGACCTCATGGAATAATCGTGAAATTTGCAAAATTCAAAAAATAAGGCATGTCACAATTTTCAACTTCACATTCAACACGGCATTTTACCGTTAAAAACAGAATTTTACCAAGTTCAAAAAATACTTCGTAGTCTCCCACTTAGACTATAAAACACGCTTATGGAAGCTAGACAGGCCACCACACCACCAGGATTTTCCATAAAACTTTCTCGTTGACAATAAAACTCGTCGTCATATTGCACTCTAGCAGCTATGCTGTAGTTGAACAGGACGAGAATGCCGATCAAAGTTAAATGCCATTTTGTGTTTACACCTCAGGCTCACCCTTATATTTGCTATTAGCTGTAGAGAATGTCAACTAAAATTAAAAGCTTCTGAAAAGCAGAAGCATATTCTTCTTTCTGAGTAACATATGACATGACCCTTCTGATTTTCTGCGTAACAAATCCACATTATCACAACCAAAAATAATTTCCCAGAAAGATTTTTTTTAAATATAGAAATTTATAAATGGAAAAAAGTCACGGAAAACACCCGTGAAAAATCCTTGTCGCGGATAAATGCACGGCTCCCATAATATGAACTAGTCTCGAAGTAATAAATCCTCTGGTAGGAAGTAGAGACGCTTTGGGCGTGTCATGCTGTACTACTGACCTTTGACCTTTGGTGAAGGTCAAGTCATATATTTCCTCGTCCACTCATCATATTCCGATCCTCCGCAGCTCAATCAATTGAGTTTAATTCATTTCATCAAAAGTGCAAATAACAATGTTCTTATTAGTCGCGACGCGAGTATTAAATGTTTAAATTGGACACTTGGAGCATGAGAGATGATTACTAAGTTTAGTTAGTTGGACTTGTGCCGTTACGTACTATGATTACATTTCTTCCTAAAAGATAATTAAGTAATTNTAGTCGCGACGCGAGTATTAAATGTTTAAATTGGACACTTGGAGCATGAGAGATGATTACTAAGTTTAGTTAGTTGGACTTGTGCCGTTACGTACTATGATTACATTTCTTCCTAAAAGATAATTAAGTAATTTTTAATTATGTTACTTGAATGAAAGTTGCTGAAGTCCAAGTTTCCATTGAAGAGGATTCAAGGAAAATTCCAGTGACATCAGTTTGTAGTAATGGAGGAGTTGACATGGCTGAGAAGGAACTACTTTCTTGTACATCGACAGTGTATCCATCCTCCTCCATATTGGACGAGTGCAGTTGAGTTGACACATATTGAGTAATTTGTAAAGTGTAAACTCCAGCAGACTGGTCAAGTGGCATGGAAATACCTATAATTAACTTTTAAGTCTTAATCTCTATAACATAATAATTTGTGTATAATTTTACAGGTCAAGTGACTCAACATTACCCAAAATTGCCAGGTTTCCGTATCATACAAGCAGGTCTGATGGCTGTACTTTTCCGATATAGTCACTTTTAAAGTTATCGGTGCCCATGGACTCATTAAAGTATTCTTTAAGTCATATAGAATAATGAAACTAGTCACAACATCTTTTGTTGACACGCAGTTGGTTGGATTGGCGAAGTCTTGAGGTGACTGTGACTGGTATAGCGTGCGTGTGATATTGATGAACTTAATGCTAGTTAAAATATCGGCTGCTGTTAATTTAGCAGCTTCAGTTGCAATCACCGTAAAAGTTCTATTGTAGTAATTATAGTGGTGTCCATTATTGTATTATTTTGTGTGAGTGTCAATTTGGAGCAATGGTTGTGTCTATATACGGTTGAGGCAGGTTTTTTGGATTGTGACAGTAGTTGCAATCGGTAATGTGAGGAACACTTCTGATATAATTGTAGAAGTGACAATAATGTCAGCTGTTACCATCACCGTCTCAGCAGGTTCTGTCGTTGTGAAGGTATACCACATCACGCTTACGCTCGTTACTGGCGAAATCGCGGTCGAAATTAGTGTTGACCATGATGTATCAACCATCGTCAATGTTGACACTTTGGTGGTGGTAATTTTGACATTTGCAAAGCTGCAAGAAGAACCAATAGGTATACCGGTTTACTGATTTTGCTCTGCGTTTTGAAATAAAAATATTGTGAATGAAATTATTTAGTTGTAAAATTACATGGGGTTTCTGCAACTCGATTGTGCATAATCACAATAATTACAATGTAACGAGGATTTCTTAAAATATCCGCTGACACCATTGATATTTGACTGCCTAAAATGAAAATAGAATATGCTTACAATAAAGTTGTGTCACTAGTTTTTTATAGTAAAAACATTTAATTTACCTGACAACCTTCGGTCGCAGTTTTTTACCGTATCTGCAGACTTGTCAAATTTGTAATTAATAGCAAGAATTCCTTTAATACATTTTGTAACCTCGTTGAATGAAATGTAAATACATTCTTTCGACTGCAAAATGCAGTTGTGGCACTCCGTGCTTTTTGTACATTTGTCGGAAGCTGTTGCACTATATAAAGTTAGAACTAACAAAAAATTGCGAATGTAACCTGCATTTTGATGTGCATAATATACCCGATTGTCGATAAACTAGTTTATTATTTATGTCCCAATATGGGCGTGACAGATAAAGTTGACACGATAGAATACTGGAAAATAAAATCCTAACATTTACTGGAATGAAATTTGGTTTCAACTGTTGGTAAATACGAAAGTGTGCCAAAATGAAGCTGTTCTACTCCGATTCGTACAGGACTTGAACTTGATATGCACATTACTATTCACGTATCACCAGAGATAAAGATATGCATCTCTTGCTACTGTTGCATTATTGTGATGCATGCGTGTGATATATAAACATTATCACGATGTGAACAGGGCCACCCTCGAAGCGTATATGCTCCGATATCGTAGCTTTAAAAACATTTAACGTAGAAATGAGAAGCGTTTGCTCGTATACGGATATATAAGGAAATGTGGTCTTCGGGTCTTCGTCATAGTCATTGTTCACAAAGAATACATTTCCGTACACACTAATACAAAATCTATTTCTTCTCATTATTCAAAAACAAGGGTACGTGTATTAACAATTCGCGTTTATTCTTAATCTTTTATAAGTATTAAGACTCTTTTCGACCAGTATAGCACGAAGAAATGTGTATACATGATAGAATCTTGTTGTGTGCAGTATTGACGCAATATAATGACAAAGAGATCGTGCTTTCCTATTTTAATGCAACAACACCTGGTAATAAATTAAACAAAAATATAAAGTTTCCAATTATATTTTAATGTCCGCTATGGCAGTTTTGTTCCTTCATGTTGACATCCATAAAATAAATAATATTATATTGCAAACTCCCGCATATTTTGTTTGTCCCATTCCTACAAGGAAACATACAACATAATCAGCGACATATAATTATCCCCTTAAGGTGCAAGCCGCATTTAATATATATTAGTTATACTTGTAGCCTGTCTACAGGCCAACATGTCTCAACCGAGACAAGACATAAGGGAAAGAGGAGCGCAGCCGCTCAAAGAAGACAGGGCATAACCCAGACCCAACTAGTTGCGAATAATTAAAAGTGCATATTGGTGGTAGGAATAGCCGAGTCATCAAGTCATCATCATCACGTTATTTCCCACCTCCACCACCTCCACCATCATCATCAACATGATCATCAATAGCGATGAATCCACCCCCGTCGTCTGAAGAGCACCATTGTCGTTACATACTTTCATTTATAACTGTATTTATACAATTCATTTCACTAAATCTTACCTCATGGACGTCGTCTCCGTCAAGCACCTTTCCGCAGACATTGTGGGTGACTTCCATTGTCCTGGGATAGAGCATACATGATCTTTGGCTTGATACCTTTATAAATGCCGCGACAAAAACATGTCGTAAACATCCTTTCCTTGCACATTTCTTTGGTGAGGCATTCTTCTACCGTGACCTCCCAGCTATTTCCTTTCTTTGATAGTAGCATACCTCGAGCATGACCTTATAAACTCCTTGTAACTCCTCCTTGTAAACCATTAATAAAAAACTTTCTAAATCTGGGTTTTTCGTCATACTTACCCGTATATTTAAGTGTAAGCTACATTTTTGAAGCCACGTAAAGCCACGTCGTGTCTTTCTAAGCATTTTTGGGAGGATAATTAATTATTACAAATGGCGAATGATTAAACTCCATTGATTTCTTTGAATACTTGGAAATTGTATGCATAGCTAAAACTGCCAACCGATGATATTTGCAGAGAAATATCTAGTGCATGTGGGTTGGGATAATGTGGTCAATAAGTAACAGAGAAACCTGTTTCTCAAGAATCGGACACGTCAAACATTCAGTCACTTAAGTAAAAATATGGATATGCGTAAATGAAAGAATTAGCTGTATATATGCTTATTGTAGAGAAATACCAGTGGATACGCGTAAGCGGAGAAATAGCAGTGGTTTCCACTCGACGAGCAACTGCATTATGATCTTCATACTGAAGACTACTATGATATAATACCAGAATGAACGTATATGTGTTCAATAGGTATAGGTATAATCAATGGCAGCACAAGTTAAAGAAGTACATTTGGAATCAATTTTATTTTATCATTGCGATTTTATTAATTCGGTTTTGGAAATACAGCACTCCTCAGTAATGCTCTTATTTAATGTTACAGATTTGTATTTGTTAGTATATTCATATAGAACCTACGGACGACGCATTCATTTCTACAACAGTTTCTATTCAAAATTTTAGAGAGTGCCCTTTTATTTGCAAAGGCATGTGACACGATTACGCAGAATAACCCAAATAACACTGAAGCATTGATAGTTGTGCTTTCATATTATTACAAACTTTACAAGTTTTAGTTTAAACATTTTTGTAGCAATTTTACAAAAATCAAGAGGATGGCTAAAAGAATCAAAGTAGAATATTTTAACTTTGTTTGCAATTTTTTGAATAAGAAAAAGAACCCACTGAGTACCACGTTGTTCGGGAGACCGGTCGACATTTGTTATAAGATGAAGCAGTTTCCTGTTTGGTACAACTGTGTTTAGTCCAGGGAACGGAATCACGTTAAATTGAACTGAATTTCTTCGATGAATGTGGTGCAGAGCCCTCAGTAATTCGCCTGTTGTTGTCATTCTTGTAACTATTTGGAGTAACTGGCTTAAGATAACCTGAAGCCAGCAACTTTAACAGAAAACTGTTCATCATCATGGTGGCCAATGATGGTGGGGCAGTTTTTACTGCGGGCGTAAGAAACTGTTCATAGTCTGCGTTTGTTTCCGGTGAATGTCGTTGCATGTCTTGTCAAGTTTCTAGGAGAGGAGCGTTGTCTCGTGGCTAAAGCAGGCAGGTCAGAAAGGTCAAACCTGATCAAGTCCTTGATCCGTGGGTCCATCCTCATCATCTCTGGGATTGCCTTTATCATAACTTCAATTGCCTCCATGTTTGTGGTGGATGGCATAGCAGCTGGGGATGATTCACCGATCCTGGTTGATAAATGCTTCATCGATATGGGGGTTCCGAGTAGTGTCATCAAGAGGACGTCCCTTCTATGCTGTGGGCATTATCCAGTAGCTCACAATCTCCGTGACCCTTAGACAAGTCGTTAAGCAAGATGGAATGGAGAGTCTCCATTTGTCTTGCTAGAGTCCGGAATTGTGTGTCTGTTTTTTCTGGGTTGGCATGGCTTCGTTTCTGCTCTTGTAGCACTCCTCGAAAATTCTGTAGTTTACTATGTAAAAACAGGGTTTGCCCCAGTAAACATCTCGAATTAGCTTAAGTTGAGCAGGCGTGTCAAAAGAGGCCAACTTCATACTAAATGAACTAGAATGCGTCTCAGCATCCGTCCAATTCTAAGGCATATTATGCCGGAAGAGAATAAAATAAACAGATGATGAAAAATTCACACGTTATTTCTCAAATACATTATTGATACCTTTGTTCAGCTAATGTTTGTGTCCCATACTAGATCAACTTGGTAGTCCTGGGAGAAGGTCTTGCCGTCGGCGACTCCGATAAATAACCGTTGCATTCTTGACACACCTGCAATTCAATTTATGAATATAAAAAACCTATTTAAGCATGAACTATATTGAAAGTAATATTTACTATATTTACTTACAAACTGCATTGCAATGTAGTACATAATAATTAGCAAATTGCCAAGAGCAAGATATTGCAGCAAGTAAAATTATACATTTGGCCATCTTCATGGCCAATGGTTTGAAATGTTTTAAAAGAGAGTTGTGCATATTAGAAAGGAACAGCAGAGTTATTATAACAAAAATATAAATGTGGTCCACTATATATATATATATGAGTTGGCCAATGGTTTGAAATGTTTTAATAGAGAGTTGTGCATATTAGAAAGGAACAGCAGAGTTATTATAACAAAAATATAAATGTGGTCCACTATATATATATATGAGTATGTGCCCATGTTTTTGCGTTTGAAGCATTTAATGTACGCGTTAAAATACGTTTGTTATATTACGCAATGTTAATCCTGCATAATCCAAGTGTCACAGGTAAATGAGTTTTTCACATTTGTTTTGGTTCCGTTATCCCGTTTGGTGTGCTTTTCTGTCCGTTGGTTCGTTGCCTGCTCCTCCCCCGAGTTTCGCAATAGCCCTTAGCCCAGCTTAATTGTATGAAAGAGTTTCGCAAGAGCACATTGTTGCTAAAATAACTAAACCAGCAAGACTTTTAGGATTTGAGACTTGTATCCCGGATTCATTGCTGTGAAAATTGAGTAATATATATATATATATATATATTTGAGTTGGATATAATTCAAATATTATGTTTCACAACAAACATAAAAAATACCAATTGCCAATCAAAATGATGAGACACGAAATATGGATTACCAGATACAGATACGCTTGGACAAAAGGCAATGCAAGTTATTTATCACATTATGATAACAGTTTTTCTCAGATCTAAACAGTTGGAAAAAAGGAGCTACTTTTGGACCTCTTGAAATATCTGTTAGCTCTATGTGAACCAGCAAATGAATTAAAGTCAAGTTGAAAGAATGCTGGATTTGCGTGTTTCATGAATGAGAGCACATTCCAGAAATCCTAAAAGTTAACTTCTTTAATATCAGTCTTCTTGCGCAGAAAAGCAAAGAAGGCTCCTGTTGCATAGAATTAAAAAGAAAATTAATTTTGATTGACAATCTCTCTGAGGCTAACGGCAAATATAAATACGCTGTTAGTCCGGTGACATCGACGTGATTTATTTTTTAAGCATTTGCTCAAGCACCTCGTCGTGTATATTATATCAATATCACAGATTCATCCATCACCAGCAAGAATTGCGTGCTTGTTTTTTGTTAATTTTAATGAGCACAATTAGTTTCAATTGATGCTTTTTAGCTCTTGAGCGAGAGTCAAATCTCGTTTTGAATCCAGTCAAATTGTATGCATCCTTTTAGTTTTTTGCTGAAATGTTTGCTCATTGATTTACTTTCGCATACTTGCCCTATATCCCCCTGTGAGTTTATTTTTCACCTCCCGGCGTTGTTTTTCTTCCCCCTCAAATTGTTTTCTATCCTCTGAACTCCCTGAATACCATTGCACCTGAAATAATCCCCTGAAAAAATGTACCAATAATCCGACCTGGAATCTTCTTCAGCATTTTCTCCAAATCAGAGAAAACATCAGTCTCTGCTCCTCTCTATTCCTCCTAGGAAAACTTATTCCTTGGTTTGATCTGGCAGACTTTTTCCCAGAACTGAGGCAACCAACAAGACAATTACAAGCACAAATTTTGACGCCAACGCCAAAAACTACCAAAAGTTGAAAATGAACTTGTCACTCCAGCAGCAGACAAAAACATTTTTACATTCACTGTTGGGCATTCCGAATTGAATAAAATGCGTCTACGTCAGTGCCGAGTGGTTAGCGAAATCCCTCGAGTACTTAACTGCTCTTTTTTCGTGGTAACAATTGGCTCCTGTTACATAGAATATATAAGAGTTACAAAGAAAATAAATTTTGATTGACAATCTCCCAGAAGCTAACAACAGCGAGTATAAATGTGTTTTTAGTCCGGCGATAGAGAGATGTCATTTAAAAAGCATTTTTGCTCTAGAACCCCGTCGTGTTTATCACATCACAACAGATCCATCCATCACCATCAACATGAATTGCGTCCATTTTTTGATTGATTTTAATGAGCACAATTAGTCTCAATTGATGTTTAGTAGTTCTTGAGTGACAGTCAAATGCTTTTTTGTATCCGTTCAAATTTTATGCATCCATCATTTGGGTTATTTTTTTGCTTTCGTTTACTTTCGTTTATTGCTTGCCTTAAATCCTGGGTTTATTTTTTACTTTTATTCTCAATTATAAAAGGTTAAAAATATTGCATGTGGCATTGTATCAGGTAAAACAATCAATCAGTTCACGTTATTCTGCTCGGTGTACCATTTCAACATGAGTTGTACCAACTCGGGAATCTTGCCCTCAATCACGTGTATCAACTTGTGTTGGAGGTGAGCCACTTGCCGAGGCTCCTTAAAAAATGCCCTTTCCCCATCCAAGTAGGGTGCGACCAGTGGCCCCACCTTGGAATAGGTTGCTGCTCCAATTGCAGCAGATGTCGGGTGGTTGTACACCTTCCTAATAATGGTCTCTTCTGCTACCCCGCCGCCGACCCTCGTGAACGGGATCACATCCAGATTCTCCGAGTTGTCCAGATTCACCAGAA
>JAANSN010004794.1:0-13997 GCA_036850665.1 Dicranocentrus wangi | reverse complement strand
ACAAAATACTGCATTCACTGCATTGCAGTTATGCAGCCAAACAAACATGACACTATTGACGCACCACCTGCATTAATTGCAAAAATACTATTAGCCCCAAAAAATCTCACCTTAAATTTGCTGGAACTAATTGCTCACTACTACTCGTAGAAGCCCCATAATGTGTTTGATCAATATGAAAGTATCGATTTCCAATAGCAAACTTTTTTGTCAACCCTAATAATATCCCGTTCCGGTTCCACCTTAAAGCACCACCCCCTCCAACGGGACTCCTTTCAAGAAACTGTCTACAGGTTACTAGTCCAGCTAACTCCAAATCCCTATTACATTCAATACTTTCACTGCCCCAATAATTCGAAACTGATGATGAGGATAACTTCCGGTTGAATATGCTAGTTTCACTAAAACGCCGCACGTTTCTCAGTTTCAGTCTGGGGCTTACATACCGAATCCACATTTTTAGCATGTTCTAACAAGCGTGCAAAGGAACAACACTGCAAAATTTGGGTGCTTTCGAACAGTCGGACCCGACCAGTGACTAGTCTAATTAAAGGAGTAGTTGTTGGAGTGTGGTCGTGGTGTGACAGGTGCACCCAGGCAGGCAATAATGAATGATCATATGAGCGAATAACAGGTACAGACAGATGTGGGCTCTCGGACTCCCGCAGTGGTGCCCTTGCTCTATGATGGAAATGCACGTCCACACAGCGAAGCGGCTCCACCGCACCACCATCGCTACCACCTACACCTACCATAGCACTCCGTGCGTGGTGAACAAAGAAAGTGCAGTGAACAAAGGAATCAAGAAACTCGAAGAATCGTGAAGAAAACGGTTAAAAGACGGTTTGGAAATGCTCCACACATCCAATGAAATGAATATTATTATTAGGAATCGACAGGTTTGATTGAATAAAAGGGAAAGCAATAAACAGCAATTAAATCAATAAAGAAATAATTATTATTTTCGGTCGATTATTCACTCAAGAAGATTCAAGGTATGTATGAAAATGAAAGTCTAAATGAATGAAGTAGTATGCAACCGCAACGAACATAAAATGAATGGACGCCGACGCTCATTACCTCATTGTTTTTCTCTCCTTTTTCAGTTGTCATTTGTGTGCCTCTTCCCTTGTCTCATTGTTTTTATTGTGTTTCCTTAAAAGTGATAATGAACACTTAATTAATTGATTTTTGAACATGTATGATTTTATATATTCCAAATCTATTTTGGGAAGAATAAGGGCAGTTAAATCCTCAAGTTTAGACCTTGACATCTTAAAAGTATACTTTGATTGAAGAGGAGAGGATGGTGGCGGTGCGATGATGTGATGTGATGATGGATGTAGAAGTCTATCCATACAGGCAGAGTAATTATCCTTAATTAGGAAGGAGGAGTAATAGTAATACACAGTAATCCTCGCAGTTGGTCATTCCTTTTTGCTTTGGCTGCTGTACAATTTTGGAACTCACTGTTTGTCTTTCAGTAGTAGTAAACAATTTACAGGTATGTAAATCTTCTTTTGTCTATTTTTTACTTTTCAAGGAGTAAAAATAAAAATCCTAATGAAATACTAAGGAGGTATCAACAACTTATCAAGTAAAAATAATTACAATTAACAACGTGAAGTTTTTAGACGGTTATAGCAGTCGGGGTAAAAATTTAAGTAATAGTGAAGTAATTAGTGTAGTAGGTATAGTATTCTACACGGAGGAAATAAAGTCTTCTAATTCCATTGTATTCTTTCTATCTTCTTGAATGATATTGACCCCGAGCTTGAGGTGGGCTGTACGGGGCCGGTGGCTGTTCACCCTGAATATCAAATGAAGCTATTCTTGACGCAGACTCTGCTTGACCCAACTCCAATCTGGAGTTACTTTGTTGCTGGTATAAATTTCTATTGTCGGCATATGAATCTCCGCGGTTTTGCGACTGGGTGTAGCCTGCGTTTTCCTCATCGTCGGTGAAATCAAAAGCTGCGATTCGGGGTACAGGTTCAGGGGGCGACAGTTCCAGTTGGCTCCCTGCTAAATCCTTAGCGTTTTCTGGAACCTCTGATGGGGCAACTCCATATTCCTGGCTTGCGCCACTAATGCTGCTGCCTGCTGGCAGTGACAAATCCCTGGAAGGTTGGGAGGAGGACAAGTCTGCCTTGGAGGATCTTTGAGACCAAGACAGTTGTCCGTCGTTTTGACTAATTATCCTGGCTATGCGGTCCAACAGGTCTTTGTCGACTATGGAGCTGCCTTCATTTGTTTGAAACCCGTCATCCCGGGTGGAACTATCCCCTCCATTGGCAATGATGTCTGCTACTCTGTTTAACAAGCGCTGACTGACAATGGGGTTACCAGTCCTGCCCCCTCCCACCGGGGGTTCTGCGTAGACAAGGGTCACACACAAAAGCACACACGCACACGTGCATATTATCTGAAATGAAAAAGACAACGATTGTGGGTGGCTTGAACATATTTCGATAAGCCAGTAAGTAAAACTCATATGTATTTGCACAAAATTGACTGACTTACTCTCGTCATAGTGCCAGCCTAACTCGAGTTTGCTTCTTCTCCTCACAGAAGGATTAGTGTAGCCGTCGTGCTAAATAATCGTCGTGTCCACAAACTTGCAACTAGTTGTTCAGTTTGATAATCTGTGGATAAATTTGGGCAGGAGGAGCAGACCACTGCTCACTTTCGTAACTGCTTGCACAATGACATGGACTGACCACGGCTCACGGTAAAACCCTAATAGATCTACTGAACCATGAACAAATCTTGCAAGGTTGTCTTTACACATATCATTCCTTAACGTCTTGGTTCCTGGTTGGTAAACGTAAAAAAAGGCGCATCATTATTATTATTGCTATTATTTTTATCATTACATACATATTTTAGTGCGCGTAACTAGTTACTGCAGAAGTAGTAGTAGTAGTAGCCATAAGGCACAACGTGAAGATGAGGCTTCTCCAAAGAAAGGAAAAGGAGGTGGGTACATGTCACAATCGTACTTCAGAACGTTATTATAATGGGATGATGGGTTTGGATGACAGTGTACAGGAGTAGACTTTACGTTAATAATAAAAAGGCAACTATGTACTACTGCTTCAACGTATATTCCTAGATTTGGTCATCTAGTCATCATCATCTCTCTTTTCACACGGTAACAACAACGTAACCACTGACTGAACTTGGCCAGAAGGACTACTTCGGCCTTTGTGCCTTGTTCACAGAAAAGTGCTCCACACATATTCGCATGTTCGTTCGTTGGGATTCCGTTGTAGTTGTAATGAATGTCTCGTGCATATTTACGTCATATTATACGTCAGGTGTAAATGAAAGAAAATCGAAATGACAAAGAAAATTCCTCTACTTTGTAAGGGGTTGACTAACGAGCACGCGCACACACGCGAGCTGTTGCCTTTTTACTTTTTGTAACATTACAACTGACTGAGATGAGAACTGAGAATGTGTGCAACACAACTGTATTATTTATCGCTTGTTTGTAATAATAGGAGTCTGCATGGGATGGGATTATGGGATGTCTGTTTGGGTTTATTTATTTACGAATGGGAAGAATTGAAGCAGTGATATGCCTACCTGCCAATTGCAATTTATGGTGATAATTCATTTTCATATAATTCTCCCAACAACGAAGAATCGACTCGCTAATACAAAAGGTAACTTTTGCCGATGATGATGAAATGATGATGATGAGGATGGGTTTTACATAGGAAGCACTTTTTGGAGGTAAACATGCCGTTTCAGAGACTCATCACTTAAAATCACTAGTGACTTTCATGAATATGCAAAAGTATCTTTTTTGTGGGGATTATTTGGAGATACTTACCTACATAATATATTTATATATTATTATTATACAGATTCAAGATCGAATATACTTATCCAGTGTCTTAGGAGGGTATGTATATGTATACTCTTTTTTGTGCTTACTTACCTGCTCGGCTCGTTAGGGAAGAGGTTTGCGAGTGGACGTATTTGATAATGACTTACGGTAAATTGATATGCTATTTAATTCCAAAAGTACTTGAACATGGCACATTAAAAAATAGTAAATTACCTTATGCTGTAATGACTTTAGGGTTTTTTGTGCCAAGACAGGATCATATAATACCAAATCGCATTTATGTGCGGCATCTTTTGTTTGTTTGACCGATTTTCATGCAAAAACACGATCAACTTGACGAGACGTAATGGAAATACGTAGTTGTTAGTTGTTGTATCTTCAAGATCCGTAGGATTATTTGTGATTTGTAAAAATTGCAAAATAGTAAATAGGTGTTCATATGTGTGCAGCTATTCAATTAACTCATAGATCACTGTAATTTACGAGCTTTTTCTCAACACATTGCCTCAAAGGCGAAAACTAGATAGGCACTAGGTTAGAAGAGCTGGTAATAACATGTAATGAGATTTGTGACGATACTGACGATGATTGTATGCGCACACATACACATACATTCACGGTGAACGATGATGATATGATGACTATGATGATGACTTACGGTTGAAAGTAGTATTGGCACAGTGGACCACTTTGGCTATTCTTACAGCGTAAATATGCTACATAAATATTTAATCAAAATTTGCATTTTACTTACTTGATGAAAATTCACAAATTTGATTAGGACCTTATTAAAAGGCTACAACGACTTCATGTACGACGAGTGGAAATATCTTGCGTTACTGTTCCAATAAAATCATTGTGACCTAGACCTAAATCACGCAATCGCACTCGTCGAAATCTGCAGCATCGAGAAATATCATCGCCCCAAACCAGATGATGATTTTTATGTGCACACGACTCAAGTTGAAAATATGCAGCATTTCATCGCTAATATTTATTGACAATATTCTTTTACCCCCACATAGTCTCGTCAGACTGCTCAAAGAATCCCAAGGCTGAGCTGAAAAATTTATAATTTGTCGTTAATTAAGATGCCAAAGCACGTAGTGCATACCTTTGCTGATTCCTCCAATGAAGTTGTTGTTACCTACCGGGTCAGCGTCATTGTCGCCATCGCCATTTTTCATACCAGAGCAAGAGCAAGGAGGTAGGGCTAGTGTGTCGACCCACCAGCGTCCATGTTTGCCTGGGATCCCTTTATTATTACTACATTTGCTTTATTATTGGATCACTGTATTATTGGCAGTGTATATATCACACATATAAAAAAATATAGCATAAAATCAATGAGCTTTTTGACCGTTATAGGTATTAAGTCATTCATACTTTCATACAGGATAAAAGTGGTTATTTATGGAATGCATATATAATCGTGGTAAAATGCACG
Organism: Dicranocentrus wangi; assembly: GCA_036850665.1. Classification (NCBI taxonomy): domain Eukaryota; kingdom Metazoa; phylum Arthropoda; class Collembola; order Entomobryomorpha; family Entomobryidae; genus Dicranocentrus; species Dicranocentrus wangi. The sequence continues at coordinate 8,691 of JAANSN010004794.1, read as the reverse complement.
CAATGCAACGAAATTGCTCTGATTGATACGTCCCTCTAGTCATTCATTTGTATGGACAACTTATTGAACCCCCTTTTTGCAAGTTGCGAGAATGTTGTACACTTTTACGAGTCAAACTATTAGACCAACATCAAGTCTAAGGATAATTGCAATAAAAACATACATAAAGAGCAAGTTATTTTCACGGCGACACTATTTGTCTGGCCCCTTTTGCACTAAATCATGCAACGCAAGGGTAATTGACTCACGCATGGCTAATAATAACCAACTACCGTGTTATGATCAAAACTGAAATGACTGTAATCAACATAATGTGTTTCTTGTCGCGATAAAAGAATGGACAATGCCTACCTCTTACCACCAAGCAAGTGATGGAGTCAGCAGCTATTTCCGATCATATATTTTATAATAGTTCCTCATTAACCAAAACTAGGTACTCTAAATAATTATTGTTGTTATTATAGAGTTTTGCTATCCCAGCACGGCACAGCATGCTGACATTAACCATCACACCCGACCCGTTCTTTCACTTTGTAACAAACAAACAACAACTAGGAAATAAAAATGTTGCTCTTGATATCTGATCTATAAAATGACAATGATGATTGCAATTGGCAATAATATATTATGGCGAACATTCATACGAGTCTCCCGCTGCGAAATAATGAACTTCACACAGAATCAACTTATGAAGAATGGACACATAAATACCTTGAGAAATTGGTATGTACAATATAGTATGTACTTGTTGTTCGCTTATTACATATTTTATACATATAGTTTGTCAGTAGCAGTCGCAGTCCATCAAGTAAGGTCAAATGGAGCTGGCCAACAAGCGGGGATTCTGCGTTGAAACTATTGATTGCTATTGAACTGCTTGTTCGGTATTCAGGGCATCACACTGTGATTTTTTGTGTTGTTCATATATTACGAATACTACCATCAGCTAATAATGTAGTTCTTTTGTATTTGAGTACTATAGTCCCAGCTTAAAGGCACGTACAGAAGTGAGTAGCCATTTTGAAATAGAATCCGCCCATCGCAACTGTATCAGCCAAATTATGTAGATGACAGGATCAATTTTTCACATGGCATTAAATATAAATGGCGATATTGTATGAAAATGTATGTATAGCGTGAGGTAAATTCATGTTGTAAGTTGTAAGTCATGTCTTATGTGTTTTCCTACGATGACATTCCCTCCTATTCCCAGTTGACATGATATTTATTCCAATCATACACTTTTTCCTAGTCTTCATGTGTGTATACATTACACGAGAGTGGAAATTCTTGTTACGTTACATTGACTCAAGTAAAACACAAAGGGAACTAGTGGATGGATAAGATGATAATAGTGAGCACGCTGGTGATTCATTGGCATTTCAGAGAAAGGAGAATTTTTATTGTTCTTATTTGGGCCACCGCGCCCGCATGGACATGTTTCCATCCAGTCAGCCAGATCCCCATACTGTACAACGTCACTCTTTTCGTGAAATTTTGTCAGCAAGGTTATACATATTAATGGGGGCTAATGTAAAAAAAAGTAAATTGAATACCTATAGGTCTTACATTATTGAATTTTGCTACATATCTGAAATCAGCAGCTGGATTTCTTCTATGTATCTGGTCTGGCTGGACTACTGTTTCCTTTATACGGGCTATACTGACTGACTGACATGAGTCATGTCATGACACCGGTACAAAAGTACCTTTCCCTTTATTGTCCTCCTGGCGGATTGTCGGTTTAGTTTCCAAACAGTAAGCAATGACATGGCCAGCATCATGGCTTTTCGTTGCAACTGGGAATTAATAATAATACGTATTGACGCATGCACGTGCTTTGCGAAATGTAGCTTGACATATATATATAGTCCAGATATAGATTCCGAAGGCAGTATGGTTGCATTGCAGGCTTTGCGTAGGTGTCCACAACACTGACTCTTTTGTCAAGTCAAGAGAACAAAAGACAAAAGCGTGAGTCTGATCGTGCTCCGAGTCATGGAGAAATTGTTTTTAGGTAGGTTGACTGCTCCGAGTGACTAAGGTATAGTGGATCGGTGACTGCGATCGTGGTGACTATACGGATGACTGACTGACCCAATGAACTTTTTTACCTAAAGATTTTGGTTAGATTGAGCCACGGTGGACGCAGAAAGTTTTTTAACCAACGGGAAAAATATTACATATTTCGACCGATCTCTAGACGGGGAACATTTTTGTTTCACGTCAGGGTGCCCCAATCCCCCCCTCCGCAACCTAACCTAACCCTAGCATGCTAAAAATGTCTGCCACATCGAGACCTGTCCAAGATCTGATCTAGATTTTCTGCGTCCACTCAACCTCAATCCTGCCAATATTTTTTCACTTTCTTCCTGCCACTATAAGTTTTTTTAATACAATGGTAAATAGAAATTGAAAAAGTGACAAAAATATTTGCATGTTAGTTCTGAAATGTTAGTTGACATGCACGGGGGAAATGGACGTGAGGTATGGTATGGATGGAGCACGGAGAATGGAGGAAGTAGTGCTGTGAAAATATGTGTACAAAAAATTACGTCGACCTGATTTGCCTACTCCTGTCTCGGCGTGATGTGATGTGTGTGAACCAAATTGCGGAAAATGCATATGCTACTGATACTGGGTTTAGATAAGGGAAATATGCTAACAATCGACCAGTTTTCACATTTGTACAAATATAATACGTATTGATTCCAGACTTCGGTCGGGGAATGTGTGTTAACATTCAAGGAGCATAATGTGTGGAGCGGAAACGGAAGGAGTGCATTAGCCGTAGAATTTATAAGCTCAATTCTGGGTGTTTCTTTCTTGGAATTCATTTCCATCAAGTGCTAAAAGTTAGCCCCGTGCAAATTTTCATATGCTTCATCGACATCTTAAACATTAGTACATTAATTGTGTGTGTGCGTTGAAGAAATCTAAGCCAGACGTTTTGAAGGTTGACTCTTACTCGATCAGTCAAGTGTCACACTCTACAACATAAAAATCTCTCCTTATTGCATACTACCCCAAAGGGTAGGGGATCCCAAAGTCTGGATTGGGAATCCCAGATTACAATCCTTTTCTTCCCAATAATTATAGCCACCTTATGGGAAAGCATAATATAGCGATAAATTATTAAGCCGAATGCACTAACTAGTGGCTTTTTGCAAATACAAAAAGTCACGTACGCGTCTATCCACACATGGTCTTCTGCTATACGATACGATGTACTAAAACTAAAGATTGGCACGATTGTACTAATCACAAAAATGTTCAGTGCATGTATGGCTGTTATGAACACTTTTCCTAAACTTTATGTAGTTTCCACTTCCATATCTTTTATGGTGAATCATATAAGTTATATACAAAATATTATATGAAATATATGAAAGCACGCATATTTCCCATTAGTTATAAGTTATAAGTATATATCCCGTTACATATCGTTGAAGTAATGGGTTACATGGGCAAGCAAAGCATATGGTATTATTAGGTATTTCCTTTTTTCTCTCTTTCAGAAATAATAATGCAACTTGAAAACATTCATGAGGTTTTTCTCTTCCACTTTTTATACCAGCTTGCTCAACCATTTATGACTTCTGCAATGCAGAAAAAATAGAAAACTAAGCCAAGTTTTAGCAAAGAACTAAGTAAGCCAACAGAGAAACTCGTGCATGTAAACTAAGTAAACAAGAATGTAAGAGGTAATTCATGTATTTTTTGCTTCTCTTCTCTCCCTCCCCCTCTCCCTTTCGCTGTTTCCATTCTTGGAGTTAGTTTCGTTTTCAGAAGACAAATTCATTGCTTAAGCTCCTTCCTATTTCTGGAACCACTTGAGCAACTTTTTTGTACACTTGTATGTCCATGTCAAGTGTGTGTTGTAGTTGAATGCAGAAAAAGTAGCCGGAGCACGTACATTCCGTTACATTCATTTGTTTATTCATCATTCACATGGACGTGGGCACAGGGAACAAGTACAAAGACGAGCTTTTAAGTAAGCAAGTAAAGCCATTATTATCAAACCGAATAATTGGCATTCCTTTCTAAAGATTGTCTAACTGGAGAGAAAAGGCGCATCATTCGGCATGTGGAGGGAACAGGGAACATGACGTATTCCAATGGAATCCATGAAATACGACCTAGTAGGGCTTGGTTTGTAACTAACACACAACCTTACTCCATCCCGTTCAGTTGTTATATATAAACATATCAACATTCATGACAAATTTGTTTGATGAAAACCTTGTGGAGAGTGTGTGTGCATCATCATATATGTAGACCGTTGCGTTGCGCTGGATTGGAATACGTGAATTTGTGTGATAACAGCATTGCTTCATTCTTTTGAAAGAAAAATAACCTATTTCGTGTTTATTCCCAGCTAAACCGTACAAAAGCCCCATTCCCATTTACATTGTTCCTCTGATGTGAATGTGACCCAAGTTGAATGGACTTCATACCACGGAGAATCCAGAGGGCTTTAGTTAGGTTCTTTCTCGCATAGTTATTGCATGTGTGTGTGTGTGTGTGTGTGTAAAAAAAGCACCGACGCGATATGCAGCATAAGAGTACTAACTGGATAACTGGAAAAGAAAAAGGGTTGATTAATCGGACTAGAGTAAACATGATAGGAGCTAAAGAGTCAAAATAAAGGGTAATCGAAGCAGTTAACTTATATTTCCTAAGTGGATATACAATACGTTGAACAACCTATATTATCTTTTATGTTGAGTAAACAGTCATGATACGTGCTTGGTTAGATCCAATAAAAAAAGTTTATTTCTCTATATTTTTCACCCGAAACTCCAGTACACGGTATATATATATTATGTAGCTTAGGCAGGCAGGGCGTAGACTTTCAAACACAAAACTTTGTTTATCCCTACCAGATGCCTATTTTTTCTAGGACGAATGCATGTCTATCGCCGACTACACTTACGACGACGATAGGTGGTACATAAACCATGAAACTTGTGTGTGTTTAGTGTTTATTGGAATAGACAGGATGATTTCTATGTCGTTGATATGATAGACACATGTGACGGTGTTGATTGCGTATAGAGCCCTAACTCTAATTGTAAGTGGCCACCATCATCATGCATCGGAGAGCCAAATCATCACCCCAACCAGCATCAGTAAATAACAACTGTAATAATCCAATTCCTTGGTCACAGAGTCAAATTACTTCGTTAAAAAGGTTTGATTCAATAATATACGTGCACTGTGCACCATCTCAGCAGACCACACTTCACCCGTGACAAACAAGAACTACTCTTGTTTGAATTTGTCTTGCTCATTTGGTCTCTTTCTTTCTTTTCTCTCTACTTGTCACAGTTCTCAGGAGAGAGAGAGAGAGAGCGAGAGGAAAGCATGGAAAAATGTGCAGGCACTACTCTAGTCTCTCACATCAGATCAGTCACTCCCGTGGCGTGGTCCGTGTTACCCGATCTGAGTAGAAATGTGGAAAAAAAGAAGAAAAGAGTGGTTTGGTTTGTGCTGTGCTAGCTAACAAACATGTTCCTGTTTCATCATCACTTCGTTTGCATCCAGTAATAAGACCAGGATATTAAGAAAGAGACTTAGGATTTTTTGTTTGCCATTGAAGTAGTGGGCAAGCAAATGATGACAGAAAGTGACTTCCCTGTCGTGCTTTCTCTCGCAGCGATGAAGTGAAGTGCCTTCTAAATTTACGGAGCAGTTGAATCGACATGTAGTTTCATTCCTACTCATTTATCATCATCCCCGGTTGAATATATCACCATAATTTGTCAAACTATACAGCATGTGTGTACAAGTATGAAAGTGAGCATTTCTTGTGAGAAAGTGGTCATGTGAAATTCATCAGTTCTTCTTTGTAATCACTCTTTGGGATGTATTTATGTGCTCCTCTCGGTGTACTATTTTGTTGATAAATACGCGAAAAGTAAATATAATATTTTGTATGGAGCATCTAACACTGTCAACGAGCGAACAGGAGTAGGTCCAAGCCAAGGAAATGGGAAGCAAAGGATATTTCTCTCGCTTATCAAACAAGTCTCCGCGCGCACCACCACCACCAGCACAATATAATAATAATATGCGCCTTTTCGATGCAGATTTAACTTAGCTATTCTTAGACCTGCCGTAGACATTAGACCGTATCCAATCCTTGCTCAAGCTCAGTTTTAAATCCAATGTTTCCTCGTTGCGGTATTTCAGTGGTATATGACGACGAGACTAGGACAAGAATTGCGACTACTCCTTATATACTCACTCACTCCCCTTGTCACCAATTTTTTTCGTCCCAGGAGTCACTCGAAGCACTCAGTTTTTGTTGTGGTGGCACAGTTTTTGTTTGTTGTTGGTCGAGCCAAGTGAGTGAGAGAGAGAGAGAGAGAGAGTTAAAAAATTCATAAGAAGAGGAAGAGGATGTGACAAGAAGGTCTTTTGAGACTCGCAATCGCAATATCGCATCCAAGTCACAAGAAAGAAGTGTATGTATAGTGTCGTAATACGCAAAGATTGAAACAGAGTTTTCAATGAGCTTCATTTGTGTGATTTGTCGTGACCTTCTCAAGATCAGTGAAGAGGCATCTCCACACGAAAGATCTAAAAGTAGTAATTCTAACTCTACGAGTAATAATGTGTCGGGCCGGAGAAAAGGAAAGACTAATTCAATTGTTGCAACCAAATGTGGACACTTGTTTCATTACCCTTGTCTCAGTGTTTGGCTTTCGCAGAGTATGAATCTTACCTCTGATTCTATGTAAGCACTCATAAATAAAACACATACTAAAACATATTTTTAGTATTACACTTTACAATGCGTATGCACTCACCTACATACTACATACATTGTACGTACCTTACCAAGAAAAATGTTTCCCAATTCCACTTCTGGTGGATGACATTACTGACGTGAGTGAGTACCTACTTACGTAGGTATATTATTACTTAGGGATGTCCTTGTGAAAATAAATGTCTTGTGGCCGTATTTCATGTCTGTCTCCGTATTAGTCAATGAAAAATCAGTCAAGTTTTACCAGCGGTTCCGCAAAGTCCACTTTTTTGGCTCATGTTTTTGTAACTGTTTATTTTAATTCAATCCTGTTTTAGAATGCGATGCCCATCCTGTAAACAGCTAATTTACATTTATGAGCTCATTCAGTTGTTCCCCGTGGAGAGTGGCTGTGGAGGTGCTTTGGAACAGTTGACGTCTGTCACATTCCAGCAGAAGATGAGGTGTGCCGTGGGGCAACTTGAAGATCTGATACGAGACCTTGGCAAGAAGAATAATATCGAGTCCGGCAGTCCAAAGAAGGGGAATGAAACGCCTACGAGAATGCAGCGTGCACGGGATTCTCCCAAAAAGTAGGAGAATGAAAACTATACATGAAATATATGCTAATTAATAATTTTCATGATTACACATGCGTGCGATGCGATGCGGTGTGTGGTGTGGTGTGTGTGCGTGGACCGAGATTGATGAATGGCAAAAATGTAGTTACAGAGGAGACAAATCATTTTTAGGCGTGCTCACTCACTGTTAACAACTCATGTTTTCTGATTCCTTGCCAGATTGCAAGCCAGCCAACTGGTTGAACTAATGAAAGGAATAGACTCATTGCGTGGTTCCATCAAAGAACTCAATTCTCTCATGGAGCAACATGTGGAATGGGGAAGTGTTTTGGAGAAGCAGTCCAAAGAGATATCAGAGTTGAAATCCAGAAATGAGGAGCTCAAATTGGCAAACGAACAGCTGAAAACGAAAGAGGGGGACGACGACGGGGAGAAGGTCGATCTGTGCAAAGCTGATGGGACAGACGATAATAATGACGATTCAGTGGCAGCAGAGATTGAGCGAGATGAAAACGTGCAAACAACTCATGCACAACACATTACTAAATCCACCAATGCAGCTCAAGGTGACAAGAATCCTCTTTTATTATGGTCATTAACGCCGAATCAATTAACACTTGCATCCATTCATCAGTCATTTGCGTGGTCTGTCACGTCCTTTGACGATTTGCAATTTGATGAGGATACACACTCGATTTACACACTACTACTGTTCAATATTAGCATGTGTGTGTGTGCCGCCGAAGATGACACCTCAAATCCACTCCACCGACCACTTCACTTCACTGATCTATTTAACGTTGAAAAACTCTTTGTTGGTTTCTACTTTTCCCATTAAAAACCTTGAACCACTTATTACTGGCTGATGTGTGAAATCTTGTTTCGATTGTTATGTGCTCTCAGTTGTTGATTACTACTTTACTGTGAGTATATAGCAAGCAACAATGACCGTCCCATATAATGACAGTGATAAAGTGGTAAAATCATAGGCGTGGATGGATTGTTTAGTAACAACTAAAATTACATTGCTTCTACTTTCTTACTTACAATTAGTTTGTAAATCACACAATATCTGCACTTTTTTTTCTAAAATGACGCATACTTGTAATAATTTGATTTGCTGACAGTCCACATAGATTTCGTCAAATCACCGGAACCACCGCTGACGTCGTCCCTTCGTCGGAATTCCGAATTAGTGCCCAATTCTAGTCCAACATCGAGCCAGCCTCGACGTAAATCAGTGACATTCCTGGATCCATTTGATGAGTTTCCGAGAAAATCCGCCGACATTGCGGCAAATGCCAATATTCCGTATGAAACTAATAAAGGTGAGCGTAATGAGCTTGATCTTGTATG
>JAANSN010004793.1:0-13999 GCA_036850665.1 Dicranocentrus wangi | reverse complement strand
ATAGTCGTCAATTTTATATATAACCTGTAAAAAATAACTTGTGTCAATTAATTTTAAAGTTCCTTGCATGCAACTAAACTACCTAATTAAATTCACTACCTACATCCGTCCATGCCAACTTCTTCTTATCCATTTTTTTTTGTTATTCCCGATTTGACTTTTGGGACTGATTAATAAAATTTGTTTTCAAAAGATCGAAAACTCCTGAGCAAAATCACCTCCAACATATTATTATAACATGTATGTATTGTATAGGTAGTTGTATTCACAAGATGAAATTAACAAATGATGTGAATGATAAAATTATAAAGGCACTTTTGAAAACTGATCAAAACGTTACAAGAATACCCGTCACCCGTCTTTTTTTTTTACGTAACTGAGTTTTATGAATGATGAATCGAATGATATTATGATATGATGATGATGCATATATTGCTGCATGCTGAATGAAACTCGTCGATTGAGACATTGTCCTCATTCTTACTTTGCCCCACCGGCCCCGCGGGAGCCTGCTCAAGCCAAACAACCAGAGGAGTCGAGTGTGAAAAAGTAAGTGTGTTGTTAGCTGACAGCTGACTGGGAAAAAACAGAATAAATAATAATAATAACAAATTTTAAGTCTTTCAAAGTTTAGAGCAAAGAATTGGATTTAAAAAAATTGTTGCATTTTTTGTGCTGGATTGAGACGAGCAGAGAGGAAATTCTCATTTTGTTTGGAAAATGAAGAAAATGAACATTTATTTACCAGGAGGTACCAGCTCACCAGTTTGCTAATTGTCCATTAAACTTTCAACTTTAGTTAAACTAATCGTAAAGTAAAGCAATAATGGCGCCTACTACTACTGGAGATGGAAAACATCCGTTGCTGATTGATGTGGTGCAGAAAATACTTGATAATTAATTAGTTTTTTAAAATGATTTCATCATTTTTTCGACAAGCACAATAACAATATTTATTTTTGACTGTTTTTCTATATTTATTGTTTTCACAGGTGTTGGAAACAATATTCCAGTACGTGCCTGACTTGTCCGACCTGAAAACTGCTCGACTGGTATGCAGCCCATGGAGGAAGTCTTCCCTCAAGCAGTGGAGGCAAGCTGGAGCCCTTGTTCTCTTTCCGAAGAGCACCGTCCCGGAAGCAGGCGGAGGTGGAGGGCATGCTTCCGTTGATGAGCTTGTGAGTCTGATGGTGATGGAGGAGGAGGAGGAGGAGGAGGAAGAGGGGAATGGTGACAATAGTGGTTTCGAACTGGGCCGGAGACCCTATCAAGGGATCAGGCTGAATGACTGGAAATTTTATGGTGACTGTAACCGCCCCCGTCACGTGACCATGCGGGAGGAACGCCTGTTTAAGGAAAGGCTTGCAGGGTTTCTCACCTATTTGCATTTGGATTGTGTCAGCTTTCAAAAGTACTCCGTTTTGGACGAGTTGCTTACACGAAACCTGCCAAATTTGAGGAGACTTGTGATGTCCGACTGCAAGTTTTTGCAAACGAGGGAAGAAGAAGGAGAAGAGGATTCTGCCCAGTTCTCAGGTTCGGTGGAGGAGTTTGTCGACCAACTTAAGCGGAATCATCACAACCAGAACCAGCGTCAGCGTCAACAAAATTTCCAGAGCGGCGTCAAAATTCTTCAAATCCGTGGTGATTCTGAACGGGACTTGTACAGTTGGAAGAACCTTAGGCTACTTAGGCTGTTGTATAGCATGCCAAATCTTGAAGTAATTCATGAATTTCAAATTTTTAAAATTTAATTTCTGAATTATGGAGTTAAGCTGTAATTCCTAATTATTATTGTTGATTGTCTTTTTTTTGAACATGGCCACAGGAGGTGTTTCTTCGCATCGGCCAAAATCGAGATGCTCTCCCAACACATTCAAATATGCGCTATATGAACACATTCCTTAGTGCACTTAAGGGCATCAAGGACCTCCATAATAATAATACTGGTGGATCAAACGCCAGTGGTACTGCTGCTGCTGGTAATAAGGATAATGGCAAATTCCGCATTCGAAATTTGGACATTATGGACTTGTAAGACGAGGACTTCTTAGCTCTAACATAATATTTTTTTTTGTTTTTTGTTTCTAAACCCGTCTCTCGGCAATAGTCTCATATTTTAAATTTTATTATTATTATGCAGCTTTACAGACGCCACCTTTGAGTTTTGGAATGACTGGGCTAACGCGGAAAGGATTGTCGATTTGGGATTGGAAAGGTTGGCTGTCGACGTGGGTGCCTTCACCTCCAAAAGAGCAGCAAGTGACATTTTTTCATCGAATTCCGAGACTCTCAAAGTTCTTCAGGCCTTTCGAGCTCCAGTCAACCCAGCCTCCCTCACTTTCAGAACGGTTCCTTTCACAGTGGAAATGAGTGCCCTGGAGGAGCTCCACTTGTGGGGAAACTTTACAACCAATTTGGAGTTTCTCAAGTATACGCCGAATCTCAAGACACTGGTTCTCAAGAGTGATTGCTTCGACAAGAGGCACAAGTTGAAATCGCTTCTGAAAGACCAAGACCATTACCTGGAGCGGTATCGAGGAGACTTGGTGGAAAGAACGTTGAAGGTCGTTCGAAGACACCGGAGAGGGATTCCTGCTGGACAAGTGCTCTCCCTGGCGTCACTGGTCCATTTGGACATTGACTATAATTTCAGTGCAAGAACCATTCCCACGCTGGCACGCTGGCTTCCAAACGTGAGAACGCTCAAGATGGTGCTAACCAATAGATCGCTGGAGGCTGTTTCCAGAGCGTGGCCAAATCTGACCGAGTTGGAGCCTCTGTTCGGAAGCAAGGTGGACAACAAGGGGATCAGTTACTTGCTGCAACTCTCAAGTAAATTTTTAAAAAAATGAAATCAAACACCATTCGTGGAATATTTTCTGCCAAAAAAATGTAAAAAATTGAGGGATTGATTTTCTTTTGATGTACTTATATTTAGATTTGAAGAAGTTCAAATCAAATGCGTACTGTAATGAAGGCTTGCTCTCGTCATCATCAGTGGATCAGGTGTTCCTGAAAATGAAAACGCTGAAAAGCTTGGAAATCTGTGTTTCGAGCGAGGTAAGGATGGATCCCGCATCGCATGCGTAGAAAGACTCAACTCATTGATTAATTGACTCAAAAATTTATAACATTTTCTTATTGCTTCTTTAATGTAATGTAAGATGAGTGTGAATGCTGAGATGGAGCTGACGAAGAATATTGCTCATGCGAAGGTCATTCGAAATTACGACCTCGACCCCAACCATCATCATCATCATCCCAGACAGGAATGCTGCGACCGACTAAAGTTCCTCCAAGAAGCGGCCAAACCCGTCAAACCTAAATCCTGTCAAACTCGCCGCAACACGTAAAATAAAGGATAAGATATAAGATAATAATATATAATATAGATAAAGAATGAATACCTGATTGCTCTTGTCTTCCTTGTTTTTATAAAAATTAAAAAAAATTACTACCTATATTGGTTCTGTACGTACGTAAGTAATACTGGTATATATACCTCTCTATGCTACAGAAATCCCATTTACACACGTATTTTGTTAAAAACTTTTAATATCCCACCAATGAGTAATTAACCGCGCCTCCAATTTTTGTACATTATTCTGTAAGAATTAAAAGCCAATATTTCGAAATTTGTAGTTTTTATGTATAGTTTTAATTGTAGCAAAAGATACCTAGATACATAACCCGCCATGTACATATTCAACTTAAAAGTCAAGTTATTATTCTGTTATTGGATCGATCGAGATTAAAATTAAGAGGACGGACTACATATAAAATAAATTCCAAAAAGCTCGAAACCTTATTACAACTCAATCCAGCAGCCACCGCGCACCGCCACCGCACCACCAGGGCATGTGTAGCCAGAGCCAGTGTTTTCCGAACAAGCGTAAATGGTGTGTATCAGAGTGCCCCGTCAAACTGCGGGAACTGGTTTTCCCATTTTTTCAACCAGAGAAGAGAAGAGAAGTAGTGCTGCCTGCCAAGAAAAAAATATTATTCTTTGTAAACAAACAGAAGAGCGGAGCGGCGTGTCTGGCTGGTCAATATCGCACGCAAAAGTGAAAGGAACCGAACCGATGCGATGGTGAATTGCAGTTACCTTTTACCTCCTATTATCATCATTAGTTTAAAACGTTTAAATAACGTTTTTGTAATACTGATTTAAACGGGCACACAAGTTAGTCATTGTCATCATGTCAATCATCATCATCACTAGTTTTGGTTTGGAATTCGTTCGAAATAAGTATTTCTTTTACCATTTTGATTTGATTGTTGATTGACAGAGCTGCTGACAGCAAAAGCGACAAAATTAAAAATGGCCCTTGCAAATAATAATCAACAAAATCCTCTGGAAAATGAACTGGTATGTCCGAATAGCAATTATTATCATTATTATTATTTTAACTATTATAATTGCGGCAGTAATTTCCATCCTCCGTGATTTATATAATAATCTGATGTATTTGAATTTTCAACTTTTGCTTTTTATTTATCACTTCACAAAAATTATGGTTAATCAGTCATCATCAGCATCAGCCAGAATTTAGTAGTTGGTTGACAATGATTAATTGATAAAAAATGATATAATTGATTTGCTAATTGTTTAATTTGGCTGGCATGCACTTTTTTGTCATTTGTCATGTATGATTTGTCATATAATATGTCATATCATTTGTAGATTTTAGACAAGCTCTTCCCGTATGTAAGTGACTCCAAGGATCTACAAAATGCCCGACTAGTATGTCGCCTTTGGAAGAAGAAGTCTCTGAAGCAGTGGAGAAGTGCTGGAGTCCTCTTCCTCCCTGTAACGCGGAGGACGACGGGTGATGAAATCCAATCAAAATACCTGCTCATGTCTGAATACCTTGATTTGAAAGCTGATGAGGAGGACGAGAAGGGCAGCAACGGGCTGGAACTGGACCGGAAACCCTTCCAAAGTGTCAGGTTGCAAGACTGGAGCTTTCCCGACGGGGACATTTTCGAGGGTCAGTTGTTTCCTCCGAGCGTGGGCAAAGTCGTCAGATATTTACACCTGGACGGGTGTCAAATTTACGAGTTCGCCATTCTGGAAGGGATGTTGTTGACTGGAAGCATGTTCCCCGTGTTGGAGAAACTAGTCCTGACCAATCTGCTCTTTTACTTCATGGAGGAGGAGGATGAGCAGGTGGTTTACCGCAATCTCCAGCGGGATCATGCCCAGGCTGAGGGTTTCCAGTTGAGTTTGAAGATGCTGGAAATGAGTCGGGGCGACGATGAGCTCCTTGACAAGGCAACCTTGTTGAGGCTTTTTTATTTGATGCCAAATCTTCAGGTAAGAGGGCTTCAGTAATAACAACCAACAACACAGGTTGCGTTCTTAAAAATTGGGTTGGATTCTATTATTTTTTTTGCAGGAGGTTCGGATAACTCAAACCGGACCCCGTGGGCGAGAGGACCCAGGTGGACTGCACCTGGAGTCATTGCTGATTACTCTCAACCACGCCAGGGAGCTGCATGATAAGAAGCTCAACATTCGGAACTTGGATATCATGGACTTGTATAAGTTTAATAATTAGATTTTATTGACTATTTTTGCTTTTGAACCGACCTCCACTCGACTCCTCCCTCTTCAACTAACAATTAGTTTTGTTTTAAATTTATTAGCTTCACGGATGCGACCCGATCTTTGCTTCCCTCGTTCGAATGCCCAACGACCATTATTCCGCTGGATTCTCCGTTGGAGCGATTAACCATTGACATTGGGGCCAGCACTGAGTCCGAGTCAATTGCAAAGCGGATATTTGCAAAGCAGAGTGAGACGCTGGAAGTGCTCCAGGCCTTTCAAGCCCCCATCAACCTACCTTTTGTAACTGTCCCATTTTCGGCGGAAATGAAGAAGCTCAAGGAACTCCACTTGTGGGGGAGCTTTACAACAAATTTAACATTCCTTCAGTACACCCCAAAACTGGAGACACTGGTCTTGAAGGGCGACTGCTTTGACAAGCGGTACAAACTGGCGTCAATGCTGAATGAAAGAGAAGTTTATCTCATACGATATCAGAACGACCTCGTGGAGGAAACACTACAAAGTGTTGCGACCCATCAAGAAGGATCTACTGCTTCCGAGGAGAACCTTGAAAGAGAGGTTTATCTCATACGATATCAGAACGACCTCGTGGAGGAAACACTACAAAGTGTTGCGACCCATCAAGAAGGATCTACTGCTTCCGAGGAGAACCTAATTGTGGCCACCATGAAGCACCTGGACATTGATTATAATTTCAGTGCAGAAACCATTCCAACCCTGGCGAAATGGCTTCCCAACATCACGACGCTGAAGATGGTGCTGACAACTGATTTGCTTGAGGCTGTCTCCAGAGCGTGGCCAAAACTGAAGGAGTTGGAGTGTCTGTTCGGAAGCAAGGTGGACGACGACGGGATTACCTCTCTTCTCCAACTCTCCGGTAATTTGAGAAAAGAAAGTATTTATTTTGTTGTTGGGAGAAGACTTGTATTGCATTTTTGTAATTGAGATCATTCTATACTGTTATTTTTTTTTAGATTTGAGACAGTTTAAATCAAACGCGTTCTGTAATGATGGCTTGCTCTCATCCTCGTCGGCGAACCGGGTATTTCTGAAAATGGGCGCATTAGAAAGTTTGGAAATCTGTGTGTCATGTAATGTAAGCGTCAATTTCGTATATGAATATTATGAATAATGACGCTGACTCTGAAATGGGGATGTTGGGCTTTTTAAAACATAATTAATAATAGTATGGTGGATTTAAACTGTTTGTTCCTAGATGAGTGTTGAAGCGGAGGAGGAGCTGGCCCGGAATATTGCTCATGTGAAGATCATTCGCAATTACGATGTCACCGGGGACAGGCCACACAGTCATGGTGAATGTTGTGAGCGAATGAAGTTCCTCCGGGATTAGGTTGAACCGGATGGAAACTCCAAAGGAACCCTAAGTATACCAAACTGGAAGTAGCTCACCACAACAACGCACCAATCCGTGAAAAACAAATTGCGTCAAATCCCATATTATCCTTTTGTTTTTAAGTGTCAAGAAGTCGTTAATCTCATTTTTGATTTTAGCCTTACTTAGTCTTCTTATAGAGACTTTAGTGGTGTAAAAACAATTAGTGAATTAGAGTAATAAATAATGAAATTTCAATCTATATAATAATAATAATAATACATTAAACATTACCAAGTCTTGCAAATTTTCATTGCAATCTGGAATGAAATACAGTTTCAAAAATATGAATAAATAATAATTTTGTATTTTATAGAAATTATATAATTTTTGTTATTAGATAGTAGTGATTAGATTAGATATGCGAATGCTTTCTCACATTTTGTGTTTGAGTTACAAGGAAATGCTGCAAGTTCCTTGTGATTGAGGCAAGGGCATTCTGCTCAACAATAAAAGGTGGAACAACTGATACTTTGCAGAGTTTGTTGAATAATAATAATATGAAACTGTATTCACTTACAAAATAATTACAAAACATTTTACGTGCATGGCTCATTATTTTAAAAAATGTTTAATTTTTATTGCGCAGTAAGCAAGCCGATACAAATTGACAAAGTAATAAGTTTAATATATATTACCTATATTAATTATATACTGCATGGTTTGGTAATTCCCTTCCAATCATCCAATCCCTGTAAAATCTAAACATTTCATGAACAAAGAGAACAATATAAGTCATCTAGTCGCTGAGATTTTCAAAAGGCATCAGTGGACGCAGACTCGCCATGAAGAAACGTGGCATCCTCCTCTTCAGGATGAGGAGCAGTTGCTTGCTGCACCTGCAACCAAATATTGAAGTCTGGTGATGACATTCGGAAAATGATTCCGCAGCACGTGCTCCTTCAACTTTGACGGCTTCGAGTAGCCATTGGCGCAGTGGAGACAGCCGTAGTACTTCAGCTTGAACTCAGGATGCGGAATAAACTCCTCGGTGGCTTGCTTCAACAGTTCCGGGGTGGTTCCAGGCGGAAACTCACTTCCAAACTCCTCCATCGGGTGCACCGTCAGGATGTGCTGGTTATGCGTAGACTTTGTGCTGCTGGCCTTTCCGCAGTAATTACAACTGATGGCCGTCGCCCCATTGTGAACCCTCTTGTGAATGTTTAAAGTGGCCGTGGACATGCAGCCTTTCCCACACACGTTGCACTTGTACGGCTTCCTCCTCCTCCCCCCGCCTCCAACTTTATTTTTCCCCCCTTTCGGGATAGGCTTCCTCCCCCTTTTGCTCACAAGAGCAAATGCTGTATTTGATTTGAAGGGTGGCAGACTCCTCGTCGAGCTACTACTCGGCTCACCCTCCTGGAGGTTATGATTGAGTCGCTCCACCACCTTTTCAAAATGGGAGCGGATGATGTGATGTCTGAGGTAAATGTCCCTCGGGTGCACCTTTTTGCAATAGCGACATCCGACATACTTTCTGCTCCCTTTGCTCACGTGTCTGTAGTCCTTTTGCTCGTCCAGGAGAGCCCTTGCCAGTGCTGACCTGGTGGTGTCGGGTGGTAGCTGCGCTGAAAAGTGTTCCAAAGTGTGGATGGTCATGAGGTGGGTGACGTGGTTGGAATAGTCTGCAGTGGCTTTCCCGCAGTAGGAGCAGACAAATGGTTTTTCTCCCGAGTGGATTATCATGTGTTTTGCTAGTTTGGAGGGACTCTCAAATACTCTCCCGCAAACTTCACAGGTCTTCTTGGACTTGGAAGAAGAGCCAGGAGGAGGAGGAGGAGGAGGTTCCAGAGCGGGGGAGGGTATTGCAGGAGAATTGTCAATAGTGTCATCATCACCATCCCAGGCCATGGGACCAACGTCGTCTCCCTCGTACACAAACTCAATGTCTCCATTAACGTCATCATCATCTTCTTCATCTTGTTGAAATAAGCTGGGATCTAGTTTCACCATTAACTCGTCTGCCTGGTGCTGCTGCAGCTGTTGCTGGTGGTCCACTCTTCCTGATCCTCCTCCGCCTGCAATTTGAGCATAGCTCCTTCGTTGAGCAGCAGTGTCAGTGCCCCCCCTCTGAGATCCGGACGACGAGCTTTGATTTAAGGGGTCACAGGCAGGTGAGGCTCTTGGAGGTAGTACTGGAAACGTTGCGGCTATTTTAATCCCATTTTCGCCCTCCTCCTCCTCCTCCTCCTCCTCTCCGACCCTTTTCGAACTCGATGGTGGAGCCAACTTCCCCTCAATGCTCATTGAACCTACAATTCAGAGAAAAATTAATTAATAAAACGCAATTTAAATACCTATGAATAGTTAATGGTTGCGATCAATTATTTTTTTAATTATGAATTTAATTACACTTGTGCAGAGCCTCCTTCCTCAAATGTTCGGCGATGCTGACATTGACCATTTCGTAGGGGTTCCTGGTGCGCATTCTCCACCTAAACTCTCGAACCCTCGCAGGATCCCCTTCGCCCTCCTTCATAAGTCCGTACAAGTGGCTCACACATTTCCCCAGCTCGGTTCGAATATGCTCCAGCTTCCCGAGCCACTCTCGAACATTGGCCGCCAGGGAGCCGCAGTCCCCGCACAAGTGCACCACCAAGTCCGTGTTCTCCAAAACATCCACCTCCTCCTCCTCCCCGGAACAACACTCTTCTTGCAACGAGGAGGCGAAATTGGGTAGTTTCAAAAGATCCACCTGTAAATGTCGGAGGAGGGACTTGAACGACTCCACCTCACTCGTCCCTCCAACATTATAGGTGTTGTTGGTGGTATTATTGTTGTTAGATGATGATGACAATGATGATGATGATGATTTGTTTCCATTTTTGGAGTTACAGTCTGCCAGGCACAAAAGGCATATTCCTTTTGTATTAATTTCAAAGGGCTCAGCAGCAGTTCCCATCTCACCCTCCTCACCTCACCACCTCCTTTCCTCCTTCATCAATCAAACCTCCTTTTTACTTGACTGACTGACCCCCAGAAGGAACAAGACTCATTAAGACAACAAGATTTATAAATATGGTGTGAAAAAAGTCAATTTTTGACTCAACTTTAATACAGTTCTAAAAAACAGATCAAATGGAGTAGTGGACTGATGCGATGTGAGTGAGTGATATATTATTGTGCAGAATTTTTTGTTTACAAGCAAGCCAAAAGAAGTCAGGTGTATAATAAAAAATACATACGCACCAGCATAGCACCACAACCACACATGGCCACTTTCAACTTTTTGTTTCCCATTATTCTCGTCTGTCGGCGTTGCATTGCCCATGGTAATATGCAAAACAAAAACAAAGTCAAAAAAGCTGGCATGCATTTCTTGCTATATATATATATATTATGTTATGTTATTGTTATGAGCATGAATAAACAACTAAACTGCTGCATGGACCAAGCAATTGCAATTGTCAGTGCAAGGAAAACTGAATATACTTATGTAATGTACGCAATATTTATTTAAAAATAACCAAAAAATCTTTGGCGTCTCAAGTTTTAACACACCATTAAAGTTTAAATTCCGGTCATCTAATTAAGTGTTTTAACAACATATTGCAATTAATTTGCGATATTATTATATAACTAAAAATCTAAATAATAAGCCACTAGACAATAAAATATGTTCCGGCCGAGCGAAGCTACTGTGAGTGCCTGATAAATTCTGATAGACATTAACATGTAAAAAATAATATAATTCAGATGATAATTTTTTTTACATTCTCAATTCGGTTTAACTTAAAACTTGAAGGTTCTACAACTAAAATGGATCCAAAAATGAATTTTTATGCAAAATAATAAATATTTCATCAGCTAACTTTCAATTTTTTTTTTGGATTTTTTTTCGGCCAGTAATGCTCAATATATAACCCGATTGTCATTTTTAATTTAACCATTTTCTCTTGTGCTTAGTCGGAACGGAACAGAGCGATGGAGGCGCGAAGCAAGCATACTTTGTCAATTATCGTCTGGTAGCATGCTTCCGAACAAAGTGATCGATCAGTTAATACGACCGGAAGCCATTTACAGCCTAGGTAGTTCTACTTGACACTGCACACATTCGAAAAATGCAGTAATACTTTCACAAGTGACAGGAATTAAAACAGGGTGAGCATGAGGTACTATTATTGTAACTGCCACCTCTTCCAGTTCATCTGGAGCCACTTTTGGGGTAGCTGACTGGATAAAGTTTCACACTGGATTAATACACACCCACGATCAGTTTCTATAAATATTTAATTGTAATTATTATTGCCAAATTAATTGTGCATACAAGCAGTATCAAAGTTGCAGCAAAATACATATTATTAACTTCTTCCGACCGATAAATATTAGCTAATGGATGGGTTTATCAAGGAATTTTAAAAATTTTATGGCTAGTTACAACCAAACTTCTATAGTTTACCAGTGGAAAGTGGAGAGCATTTTAGGCTACTTATCCCACGACCCTCTTCACACAAGAACTTAATAGGCGTACGTCCATGCATTCCTTCCTGCCGACGACGCAAAGGCATGTTGAATGAATGAAACCCAGGGTCAGGGGGTAGCAATGTGTGGCAAATTTTTTTGTAGAGAATCACGAGAAACGTCCACTCGTCAAATCTCAGGTCTCTAGGACCGCGCAATCTCGAGATGATATTTCTCTCTGAAAATCATTGACGGCATTTTTGGATTCTTTGTTTACAGATGAGTGTGGAAGCTGAAAAGTACGCTGCTAATTTCAAAAGGAGCTGGAGGAGACTATTGCTCAGGTTGAAGGTCATTCGAAATTATTACGACCTCGACTCTAATCATCGTCATCCCAGCCAAGAATGCTGCGACCGAATGAAGTTCCGCCGACAATCAATTAAACCACCAGCGCGTGGAGCTCGAAATAATAATAATTCACGTGGCGCTAGAAAATGATAGGCAGCACGGGATGAATATTCCATTTTCTTATGGTGATAATTGATAATCAATTAATTATTCGCTGCTAAAAGTGTCCGGCAAGAAATCATTAATTATTATTTTCTGATACTAAGTGTTAATTCAATTCCATTTTCCACGTAAGTAGAGACATGCGTCATTAATAATAAAATAAAATAAATAAAAATCTTACTATCAAATTAGTACGGTCTCTGGATTTCGTAATCTATGTAGTGGTAATTTTTTTTATGTAATAAAATAAAAGTGGGTTCACAATTTTTATACCCTTCGGTCAGCCAAAATTGAAACAAAATCCAAATATGTTCCCAAATGTTCAATGTCTGCTCTAAATCTCATGTCGCATGTAATGAAATTTAAAATGTACAAAAATGGATTAATAAATAGGCAAAAATGATCCCATGTAAGTTTAAAGCAAAAAAAAAACCTGGCATGAAATGAAGTGAATGAGAGTGCATGGATTGCACGGAGCCATACCATAGTTGAATCCATAAATAAATCACAATTGGGAATTTATTATGAGCTTTAAAAAAGTAATGATGACGTAATTAAAGTGAGTATTAAAGTTAATGTTTTTGAGATATAAGAGAGCAGCAGAGTTGATAGTCTGACGCTGGCATTAACTTATAAACCGATGAGAAGAGAAGTGCAGAAAATTTTACTGCAGATTATTAAAACTTATAAACAAGGCCAACATTATTAAGAACGAGTTTTATATGACATAAAATTAGTGGGAATGTGGTATTTATTTACTAATTTAAACCAATATTAAATTACATAATATTGTGGAAGAATTCAAAAAGGCAAAGCATTTTATTTGCTTGTCTTTTTTTATTTACACACTAGTTTCGAATTCAAAGTTGTTTATATAGATTATTATTATAACATCCTCTTTAGAGCCTTGGAATTCGCATACGTTTTTAGAATGGTATATAGGTATACTAATAAAACAATCGAATTGCAAAATTGAATATCTGAACTTATCTGATCAAGAAACCGACAGAATAACAATATTTAATGCGAAGCTGACGCTGAAGGGGGGAGAACAAGATCATTACGTGTGACTGTGTCAGATTCATTCTCAAAATCAGAATCTGGATCATCAGAGTACGTCACAATATAATATTCACCACCACCATCGCTCATCAATTCTGCAGTCTCGGCCTCCAACTGGCGCACGAAACCTCTCATTTGGAGAAGGCACAACACGCGAACAAAAGTGTGAAGAAATGTGATTACAAACCACCCACAATTCCACCCAGACGCCCCACCGCTGCCGGCGACCAGAGCCAGAGCGACAATTCCGGTTGAAGTGGTTGTCACAGCCGTCCAGAACCTTGCCAATACTAACGCATCCAGGGGGTGACGCCACACCTCGCTGGAGCTGACAAGGCTCCTGGCGGCCGCCAGCTGAAAGGCTGTAATAAAAATCCAAAGTGCAGGCAGCATCCGACCGAGGAGGAGTGGAACAATGACCAGGGTGAGGATCTCCTGGGCGGCAGGGCTTAGATTGGCGACGAATTCCGTGTCGTAGAAGAAGCTCCCGAAAAATTCTCCTTCACTGTGTTCAACTGGAGATGATGAGAATCGGTTACAACAATCATGAGGCAAGAGTGGTGGTCCTGCGTAGAGGAGACCCCCGCCGAAGGAGAACACGGCCGTACAGGAAATGTCGAGGATGCCATATCGCCGGGCTTCGTTTCTCCAAAAGATTTGATTAGCATCCATCATGGGGAATTTTTTTTTCCAGCCTTGGAAAGGAAAAAGAATGGGGTCATTAACGACGACATAAAATCATAATAGTACATCATAACTTGAGGTACAACTAACAAAAAGAAAAGGTTGTATTAATGTGAAATAATAATTCAAGAGAAGGATTTTCTAACGAAATAATAACAATAATAACACGCAATTTCCAATAATATCTGCTCGGGTTTCTTCAGGTCGGGTTCGTTTGATGTTTGAAAAGGGGAAATGGTAATGATGACGAATTTAAAAAAAAACCTGCTTTGGCTTTAGGTCTTTAGGTTGATGTGAGGATGGATGCTTGGGTTGACAGATTTGGCACAGGCTTCTCCAGAGACTAACTATACTACTCCTACGTCCTACTCCTC
>JAANSN010004792.1:0-13999 GCA_036850665.1 Dicranocentrus wangi | reverse complement strand
AAAATTATCTTTAAAAAATAATGCATTAAGAGGTCATTTAACTCACCGCATAGATATTTCTATTTGAGTACAAGAATTTTAATTCACGACGATTCGATGATGAAACCTAATAGAAGGATCGCACCAGAGCTTACGACTAGTATGAATAATATAATATTGATGAAATCTTGCGGAGATGGACAAAAATGAGCTTTTTGTGATCTTTGATATTGTGCATTTATACAGTAGTCCTTTTCGTATATTTACAGGAAGACTGGACCGATTCCAGGTTTCAAATCCAGAAGTGCGAAGCCATCTATTTAGAACTCATCCAGTTAACTTTTATATGCGGTAGGAATGGTCACCGTGCAATTGTGGCTGGCTTGGATGGGCTCTTTTAGCTACACATCTTATGTGTGCACCACCGTTACCGTTCGGTGATTCATGCAATTGAAATGAATATTTTTATGACTATACACGATAACGTTCGATAGTTGGTACGGAAAACATTTATGCTTGCTCAATTGTCAGTGACCTTATAAAAATCACTACTGTAATAAAAATCTGTAATACTGACATTTTTGTGGGGATTGAGAATTGTCTGGGCACTAAAATCACGATTTTAGAGAATATTCAACAAAAGCTGCATATTAATTAGTTCCCGAATGAACCTATCCATTGCTTTAAAGTAGTCTCTGCAGGCAGGATTTCCTCATGCATAAAAATTAAATATACTTTCCACTTTCCTTTGTTTTACTTTTACTGTTTTCGTTTTCAGACTTCAACTATAGTACAATTTGACGGACGGACTACGGACAACACCATAAACTTTGAGCTTGGTTAAGGTTTTTATTGGCATGTTATAATTCGTGTGTTCGCGACGTCTATGGATATGTCCTTGAACCTACTTTAATGATTTCAAAAATGGGGATATTACGCTTGGGATTTTATTGATTTTCGTTTTCATTTCATACAGACATAACATAACTAGCGAAACGAGTAACGACTAATTACAATCGTCAGTATAAATTACGACGCACTCTGCAGGCGACGTGCTGACACCACCTTCTTCCCGGAGATAAGAATACTAACCCATAAGTTTAATAGTTTAAACAATAGCTTATTTAACGATTTTATTGAAGCTAGTTAGACATACACATCACATGTACAAAGTGATAGCATAATGTCGTATATAATATAGTCTAATTCACTGCTTGATACTTGAAAACACTAAGCGCATTTACAAAACTCACTCTCAATCTGTGTGTGTTGATGTAAGCTTCTTTGTCCTTCAAATACGCATAAAACTTTATTTCCAATTTAATGACGTCCGTACTATCATATGTGGAAATGCCTTAACAAAAGATATGTTCTCCTAGGACATCATCATGCCAAACTTATTACCACTACTGCTGACGGTGCTGACGCCAGATATCGTCGTAATACTCATTGTAATAGGTTTAGCAATTTTACCAAACCCGATTAGAGAACAATATATATTAATTATCAAATCAAACTACATTAATCACATTTCGTTTCATTACTCACAGGTTCAGTTCAATTACCCTGTTAAATTTGTGTATCAGCCACAACTATCAATTGAAAATTACACTGCAAACAAGACTATACCTTCGGATAATTAACAATTATGATGATTGTGAGCACATATCTAATTGTAAGTATCATCCGTTTCATTTGACGCGTCAAAGACATCTAAAACCAAAACCCATTAAAATTTGCGCAACGCAGCTCATATTTGTCAGCTACACATTTACAAATTAACACATTGAAAACTTAACATAAAAATAATATTCAAATTGGGAGGATAGATCGGATATGGGCTAAAATGGAATTATAGAACGTTGCGTTGTTGAAGGGAGGATTCAGAATTTCCTATACAAAAACGCTCACAAAATGAATGCCAAGGATTCCTCATTCCTCCTCATAAAGTCATAACGCGACTACATTTTAAATGTTTATGCAAACTGTAAAATTCCAAGAAACGCTTTAAAAACATTGCATGCACGCACACACCATATATTAATTAGTAGCAACAAAATAATGTTTAGATTCAGAGGACAAAAGTGGCAAAAATTGAGTGCCGTGACCAGGATTCGAACCTGGGTTATTGCGGCCACAACGCAATGTCCTAACCACTAGACGATCACGGCGAGGTTGAAGAGTTGCAGGGATTTTCAAGGCCTTGTTTCAAACCATCGACCATCCAACTGTTGAAATTGGTTCATGCACATTGCACACACACACACTATCGAGTACTCAGCACAGCACCACTCTTCTACCCTGCATTCCACATTTCAACATCCATATTCGCATTCTCTCTGTCCGCTTCGCGTACTTCCCTTTGACTTTGCTTTGATGATATGATTATGATGGTTTCAAAGAATATGAAAGAAGAATATCACATCAGTATCAGCATCATTCATTTCATAAAATGCATTTTTAAATTACTCTATATATCTGACCGTACTTGAAATTGACAGAATGAGAGTGAATTTTTAACATGATTAAGATGCTATACTCATACTCATCATGAATCATGATATCACACACACTCGAAAGTTTTTTTTTTAAATTCATTTGAATCCTGTATTGTATATACCTTGAACAACCTTGAGTATTCGTACTTTAACCATTGTATGCAGCTTTAGCTTTAGATATAGACAAAAAATCTCAATACGTGATAAATCAATTAAGAACAAAATCTCAACAAGGTAATTTTGCAGTCCCCAATGTCTACTAGCTATTTTAATAAAAATCCCTTCCCGTCTCCAAATTGTACGTTTATCAATTTATTACTGATTTGATTATGTTCCATTTTGACTAGTACCGAAACCGAATGCCACATAGCTATAGGTATTCGCTTTTCAACTACTCAACAGATTACTTGTAGTAGCGCCTAAAGATGACAATTATGGATGACTTTAACTGCAGTGATCGATTGCATAGAATAAGAAGCTCCCTGTGTAATTGTAACTGTAGCCCCATTACGTTAAACGATGCTTATTAGTATTACTGTCTGCCTACACCTCTGAATCTACTAGAAATTGGATTTTGCCATATACCTACATCGGCTACATCCCCCGGAAAGCCTGAGAGAATGCCACAGTAGAATACTCCAGGGTTCCACTTTTCGAGCATAATTAAATATTAAATGCGTCGAGTCAGAGCTGAAATCAAATGATGCAAAGTGTAAAGCAATCCTGTCTCTGGAAAGCAAATTCTGCCAGAGAATTGAGAACGAGAGACTTGCCGCTGGAGCTGGAAATGTATAAATGCACTGTACTGGTAGTACTATCCTTTCTTCTCACTCAGGAGGATCAGTATCACGCTTTCACTTCACATCAAGAAGCTCTCCGGCGAGGTTTATGTAACAAGTTCAAAAGTGATCACGATCTCAGCGCAACCCCGAATACATGCACGTGAGACCTGAATGTCAGTGTCAATAAAAAATGTAAATACAACAATACACTTCAACGTCAGTTCAATGAAACAAGGGGGTGGGTCTGGAAATGCCGAAAATTCTTATGCAGTGTATTCTATCTACAGAGTAACGTTCAAAACTCCAAAGTTCCATTCCAGCTAATTTCGTTTTTAGCCGCATTGGTATGGTAAACAAATTACAACTTTCCTTATCCCTGAGTAAACTTTTTTAATCAAGCAAATCAAATCTCATTTTTAGTTTATGATGAAACCTTGTAGATTATATGAAACAAGTGGATGAAACTGAAAACAGGCAAATTGTTTGGAACATTTCTGGAATTAAGATCATTTCTCAAAATGAGTTTAAGCGTCCAACCAGGAACATTTCTGTACTTTGCTTATGGAAGCAATCTCTGGACAACGCGGATTCATGAGAATAATCCATCCGCCAAAGCGATCTCAGTGGCAAAACTACAGGTAACTTTCCTAAGCACTACACGCGTTGATAAATAAATTCTAACCCAAATGGCAAATGAATCTTTTAAAAGACTAACTGAATTGTAATTGTAAGTAGCAAGTTTTCATCCAACCAAGCTATGGAACTTTAAATGGTAATTAATGGTCACACAATTTACAGGGCTACCGGCTGGACTTCGGGCACTGGACTCAAAGGTAATATAGCCTTTATACAATGTATTGTGATTGTGAATTGCGTACAACATTAGCAGTAGTAAAGTAAACATTGGGTTACTCAAAGATGGAAAGGGGCATCAGCTAATATTTTACCGGACGCGGATTCTCATGTGTATGGAGTTCTATGGGAATTAAGCTTGTCGGATCAAAACTCTCTGGACAAGTAAATGAAAAGATTTTGATAAATGCATAATATCTTACAATTAGCTCATGTTATCTTTATGCACAATATGTTAATACTTTGTATCTACTAGACAAGAGGGAGTATTTGACAATATTTATCAACGCCTTCAATTGACAGTCGAAACCTATCCAGATGGCAAGAAGGCTGACTGCTATGCTTATCAAATTCGACATGAAACACGTCAGAAAGCAGTTGAAACTCACGGCAAAGACAAACTCATTCCATCCTTGCGGTACAAGAATGTGATAATTCAAGGTGCAATTGAACACGGCGTGCCAGAGGAGTATGTTAAATTTTTAGAGTCTATTCCCGACAATGGGTACAACGGAGATGTTGATGTCAATATACCTTTGCATTTGCATCCGCAATAACATCAAGTCAATGTCTATACCAATTTAATTATTGTTGTTAAATAATAAATAACATTTATTAGACTAATAAAAAACTTTCAAAAACGAACTCCGTTGCTAAATAATGGCACAAAATATTCATATACTACTTGACTCCTTGACTTGATTAACATTTTCCTTTTCCTCTTTTTTATTCTTAGGTTTCTTTTTCTTCTTCTCCTTTTTGATGACTGTTGCCGAAGGGTCATGTAAAGTTAAAGTAGCTCGAAATCCTGGTTCAATTTTATAGTTTCGCACAGTAGTTGTTTCCCGGCTAAGTCTGCTTAATATTTGCTCTTCCTCAAACGCCAACTCGACTGCAGTCTCTTCGTCCATGCTGTCCAAGTATTGTCTTTCAACTTTCACGACGATTTCTTCTCCTTGAACCATACATACAAGATCTAATTTATAGTTCTGGTCGACTTTAGGCCAACTCTGCTCCCATACTTCCGTATCCTGCGCATATAAAGTTGCAAAATAGATCAATGAATAAATCATTCCTCCGTCCAGTACGTCTTCAAATATTGAACAAATTACATGGCTTGCCATGCATCCACTTACCAGATTGAACTCTTGTTCCGTAAGGGTTGCTACAGCTCGAAATGACTGCCAGAGTTGTGCACTGAATGCAGGTAAAATTGGATACATGCAGATAATGAGCACTCCGAAAGCCCTTTCGAATTCAATACTTTCTTTGAAATATTTCACCGGAATGCCCTGAAACGAACAAAAGTTTATCATTTTTGTTAGGTTAGGTACATGTCAGTATATTCTAAGGTACAGGTTGCGTTCCTTAAGAAATTTGTTTTATGTTACCCGCAAAGCACCCAAAAGTCCTTGCATTCGACTAACAACCACGCTAATTTGACTAGTTTCCGAGTAATTATGAGTGATTCCTTTCAAGTAATAATTCCTAGCATCAAATATTTTAGCCTCTGATGCAGCCCATTCTTCATCATCTACAAATAATATTTCACCAAAATCCTTCGTGTCTACAAAGCTTCTCATCAATAGCCATGATCTGTTCTGCCAGTTTAAAAATCCCGTTAAACCTGCAAAATATAGTGTAATTACCATTATTGGTTCCCAGATGAGGATCATATATATTATTTTTATCAAAACGTCGGAATAAAAAATATTGAAAATTACTATTTGGCGGCCAGTTTCTAGCAGAAGTTGGTGCTGCTTCCGAAATACTCAATAGGCGAGTTGTATCCACCCCGAATTCATTCAGAACAACTTCTGGATCGATCCCGTTGTACTTTGATTTTGACATTTTCTCCCAACGTGACACGACTGATTCCCCAGTTGGTGCTTCTATAAGATTATTATCGGCGTCTTTGGTGACTTCTTCGGGTTTTAAATATTTACCACTCGCCTTTAAACTGTACGATTCTCCCATCACTACACCAATTGGGATCAGTTTTTGAAACGGTTCTGCCACTGGAACAAGTCCAAGGTTGCAGATGAAATGGTTTACAAAACGAGCATAATACAGATGAAGAGTTGCTGTAAAATATAAAGGAAATACAATAATAGGATACGATAATTCCCTGCTCGTAAATAACCATCTTTGCATAATTATTATCAAAGATTACCATGCTCTTTACCGCCTATGTATACGTCCACTGGCATGTGGTCGCGAACTTTAAGCGGATCGAATATATTTAATTCATTAGCTGAATCCAGATACCGGAGAAAGTACCAAGATGAATCAAAAAATGTGTCTAATGTATCTGACTCTAATTTCAAATTGCCAGAGCCGCAATTCCGGCAGTTATCTTGTATAATCGTTTCTGCACTAACGGGTAAAAGTTCGGCAGGCAAAATCGTGGAATGTCCACAGTCTTTACAATTAACCATTGGAATAGGAGTCCCCCATTTACGCTGTCGAGAAACCAGCCAATCCCGTAACTTCAGACTTGCAGGGTAGTATACGAACGATAAAGGCTTGCTTTCTGGATCAACATTATTCTGTACGAAGTAATCAACATTTCAATTTTAGTACGTTATATATTGTGTAATTCCGGCATGAGTCAATAAAACTACACAATACAATCATGCGGAGTGATGCATACATTCGGATTATCTAAATCCAGAAGTAGTTCTGCGGATAAAGTTGCCAGCATTTCCTCATTAGCAGCCAAATCGCCAAATTCATCGGGTAGTTTCTCGTCAATTCTACAATCGCTGGATTCTGGAATCAAAGGCATGAGATCCACAGGTCCAGATATTACTGGAAGGGATTTGCCATTAAGTGGATTTTTCAAAGTAAATTTCATAACTTTTACTCCTTTATCCGTAACCCTTAAAATAGCCTTTTCGCTAGTTGCTAAAAAGTGATCTGGTCGTAAAATGAAATATTTTGCAGTTTTCAATAAAGGCACATCCGAAAACCATATTCGTAAGGGCTCAAGTGCATTGTCATTGTCTGATAAAATATCTTTTACACACACATCACTTTCAAAACAATAGCCCTTTATCGGACCAATCCAGTGTTTTTGAAGATCAATAATGTCTCTCCATCCCTCTTTCAGATTTTCAGATGACGTAAGTTCAGACATTAGTTGCTCCGCGTATGCAGTTGTTTTCACAAACCATTGTGACAGCAACCTCTTTTCCACTTTTGCGCCCGACCTCCAAGATCGCATTTCAGAGTCAACCTGTTCTTCCGCCAAGACGGTTTGGTCCACCGGGTCCCAAAACACATACGCCTTGGAATAGCAAAGTGATAGGGAAATTTTTAAAGAAACAGCAATGAGATTATACGTTCTAGTTGTTGTCGCACCTCATTCTCACCCGCTTTTTGTATACCAGACCTTTCTCCCACAGTTTTACAAACAACCACTGTGTCCATTTGTAATACGAAGGATCGCAAGTTGCAAATTCCCGATCCCAGTCGAAACAGCATCCCATGCTAATAATTTGATTTTTCATATACTTAATATTATCTCTAGTCCACTTTTCCGGTTCGATGCCATTATCTCTAGCTGCGTTTTCTGCTGGTAATCCAAACGCATCCCATCCCATCGGGTGTATGACCTGCATTCAATTCAAGTCAAGTAAATAATATAATTATTATTAAACATAATTAACTTGCAAAAATCTTTTGTGCGAATAACATTATAGCAACTTCTTACATAGTATCCCTGAAGTCTGTAAAAACGCGCAATCACATCACTGAGTGTGTACACGCGGACGTGTCCTAGATGAAGGTTTCCAGACGTAATATTATAGCAACTTCTTACATAGTATCCCTGAAGTCTGTAAAAACGCGCAATCACATCACTGAGTGTGTACACGCGGACGTGTCCTAGATGAAGGTTTCCAGACGGATAGGGAAACATTGATAAGATGTACTTACTGGATTCTTGAATTGGTTTGTTGTCCTTTCTGAACTCCGCGGGGCACGTTGTGCCGTATACATATTTTGACCATTTTTTCTCAATAGACTGCTTAATTTCTAGTGTCAATTCGTCTTCCTGTTGGCGTCAGTCAAGTAGCCACCCAAATTAGCGCAAAATGTGGAAACAAAAATACTTACTAACAATGACAACACTGTGTTGTCACATTACTGACATCTCTATCTCTCTCTACACGCCTTACCAAGGTGAAATTTTTCCACGATGATGTACATCTTCCATGCATATGATTTCCATTCCATAGGAAGGGATGATAATACAAATACCGGTAGTTGACACCTCCTTGGCGCACAGTCAAACGTCCAAACAGATTCATTGTGGTTTGCCTGAAACTAGCCGCACCGACCGCTTACAATAGTTTAATCTGATGTTTTGTACAAGCGATTTGATACAGTGTTCCCGTACATCACTTTTGTGCACTAATATTGTCAAACAAAATTAAAGCGTTTCAGTTCCATGCAGAATGCATTGCAAATTGCAAATCATTGCAAAATGTGAATATTTATGATCAAGATGTGCACTGCACTGCAAATGGAAATGTGTTATTGTTGATCTGATCTGATTGTGCTTGAATGATCTCTCCTTCTCTGTTATGCACGTTGCCGCTTGCTTTAGAGGGTTGTTATTTCCTTCTATGGTTTGGATATGCTGAGAAATGCGTACAGTTTATACACACTCTGCACCTGCACTTGTGCTACTCTACTCCACTACCAAATACTACTTACATTCGTACATAGGTATTTTGTATCATTTGCGTTGCTTTGTTAATTTAACCCTGCTCATTTAATTTTCAGTACCTCTAGTTAAGTCCGCATTGAAATGTTAATCAAAATCAAACTTACTTTTAAACTCTTAATGAGGTATCCGATGAATGCTTTATAAAAGTTCATTCCTGAAGTAAAACTAAAAATCAGCAAACAAGCGACAAATTCATTGTTTGATGGAATCTGGAAACTGATTTCAAATTTCCATACACGAAGGATTACCGGATTATAAATATTACTTGTTTATTATAGTCACTCAAAAGGAGCCAACAAAAAGTTCTTAATTGCATACTCTAAATTTTACTACACAATAGACCAATAAGAGCTTCAAGAAGACACGACTGTATAATATAAAGTAAATTTCTATTCGTCGAGTACGTAATCTTTTGGATAGTCAAACAATTTTGGAAACTTGTTGACTTCTTCTTGACTGTAATCCTTAAGCTCGTTTAGGTACTCTTCTTAACTGAGGAAGTTGATCAGTTATATTTTGCATAATTTCTGATGGTACCTCTTGGTCCTTGAATATATGAAGCCGTTGCATTCTATGTCTTCTTGTCAAATCTTTCGTCAGTTCTTTGTAGCATGCCTTCCAGACTATCTATAAGGTATATACAGACAACAAATTAAGATTTTTAGGAACGTATTCATTCTTACACGTTTCGAAAGTATATTAAGGTGCGAAAGTAGTATTACCAATGTTGGATCTTTTTTATGAAGTTCCCAGGCTTTGGTCCAGGTTGCACCTCCAGGATAACCCGTGTGATGGAAATAAACACGATAATACCACTCATCGCCACGCATAGCTATATCTTGACTGTTTATTACGACTACGTGGTCTCCGCAATCAACTAAATTAAACAAAGATTAACTCACAATGGCTATTCTAGGTGTGATTTGACGAACCCAACATAAACAAAATATTGTTTATGCTCATAATACTAATTATAATACCAAGAAAGAAGTAAAACATTTTGCATCACTCACTAACCTGAACCACCAAAAATTGGTTTATGGGAACCCTCCAAATGTTTCGCAATTACTTTAGCTGACTGAAAAGGGTCTTGCCACTTTGCATCGAAGAGCCACCACTGTCTCGTAAATGTCAACCATTGCTGCAATATTACATAACATAAACAGTATTAGTGTATACTATTAAAAGCATTATCATCATCATTAAAAAACTTGAAAGGTTTTATAAAGCTAGCGGTGCTCATTGACACAATTACTACTTAAAGAATTAAGGATTAATAAGTACTTTTGTCTGTGCTTACCTGAACACGCTTCGCTGCTGACATTGTATATACTTAAGTCTTATAACATGAGAGCCCGAAACAACTGGAAGCAAATAAAAATTCTTAATTTATAATTTAAATTAACGAGGATTTCATTTCACAAATCTCCACCGATAACACCACAGTGTCCCTGTGTCCTGTGTATTATCAACTAAGTCCCTGTAATTGTAATTCATTCACCAATCTTATTTTTCTGCTTTCACACTTACTTCCAAGCGTTGAGTCACGTTAACGTAATTGCAACTTTCTACTTCTTTTACTAATTCTCCGAAATTACTTACATTTTAAAAAAGGATCCTAATTAAAAACTTGAGTCTTCGTACCGTCGTACCTGGTGTTTGTATTATTATTGTGAGTAGTCTCTGTTCTGTTTACATCTTCATTTTTACACGACCGTCTAGCCGACCACACACACGGAAGGCACTTTTTTTTTATTTCTCATGTTCTCGTCTCACTCATTTCAATGGCCCTCGTGAACACGAGCAAATGCACGTGCTGCACATAGGAAAAGTGGTGAAACTCTTCCAAACAGAAGCCCTACAGTTTGACAAGTGTAGCTGGTCAAGTCCATTCATTGCACATTGGAATGGAATACTAAAATCAATCACACAATAATTTAATTAAGGTCTCTATTTGGCATGCTTCACTTACTTTACTGCTGAAAGCGTGACATACATACATGTCACATGTATATTGATTGATTGATGTGTAGATAATGCATGTTTTCATTTTCATTTTGAAGCAACAGGAAGGATTTTTGTTCAAAACTTGCTGAACTTTAAATAAAACTCGGGGCTTTGTTGCATTATTGCATGCACCTCCAGATTGCCAGATACATACGCAATACGCACTACGAACGAACTACGAACCTTGAAGATTCTCGCTTTCTTTTTTTATACGCACTTTCACCTCACTATTTAAAAAGAAGAATCCATTACTTTCAGCTGTAGTCGTCGGTGAGAGTGTTCTGTCGATCTACCAGTTCTTCCGAAACCATACAATACATTGGTTACTGGTTACTGGCATTAATATTAATATTATTTCATGTTGGTTGATTGATTATATGAGTAAATGGCTATGCTGCATGGAACTAGGAGGGGGGCGGAGGTGTGAGGGTGGGATTATTAGGGCATTCATTAGAGCCAAAAAGAGAAAGTGTTATGTTGCAATAAAACTTGATCTCCCTGGAAAGAGAATATTTTTTCAGGCTTGGGGCTTGGATCAAGTCAAGTCAATTAAGAGCTCTCATGCATACATATATTTCGGAAAATTACTTTATACGTCAAATTAGATTAAAAATTGCATAATGAGTATATGGCTAAAAAATCTATTAACTTAAAATATACGTAAGCTTTATTAGCGTTGCATGCGAAATGATTACTACATACCTAAGTATTTGAGTGATTGATATATTCTTATTATATATTATGTTATACTTCAACAATAATCTAATCTACATCTACTACATAATATTCATAGATTATGAACAGATATTCGTCAATTTAGTCAACATTATGGGTAAGCGGGTGGATCATGATTTTAATCCTCCATATGGTAGTCACATTTAACGTCACATAAAGGACAGACGTCTACATGCATAACTTAATCTTAACGAAGTAAGGATTAACGCCGATTTTGTCATAATATTTCGCCTGTGATTCTAAAAAGTAATTGTTACGATCAATGTGCGTACGTACCACCCACCTTCGGCTATCACTAAATTGTGTCTTGTATATACCCTTATTGCAATTCTTTGCATGCCATAGTATAATATGGTTGGTAGGTAGGTCACAAGTTTACATGAAGAAGCTATAAAAAGAAGCCCGTGTTATTCCTGGAACTGTAAACGGCTAACGGCTCTACGATTAGGTGCTCTTCTATCAAACTATGTACATACTGCTAAGGTGGTTCTTCAACTGATTGTCACTTAATAAATATTTTACAAAAATATCTTACTTAGACTAACAAAACTTGGTAATTTTAAATCTTTTACAAACTATACTCTACCTCTAGTCCAGAGATATGTACTGGAATTTCACGAGCGACCATCCTGTACTATATAGCATCTTCCTCAAAACTATGCTAAGCAAATATGTTGGGTTAGTTGGTCTGACGGCGACCAAGGGAGTAGAAGCAGAAGCCCTTCTGCCTTCTGTATGGTATGTTCTCAAAATGTTGAGCACGTTTTATTTAGCTCACAAGCACATGGATTCTGGCTGGCGGATATTCCATGGGCCTAAGTCTAACAGACGAGCATGATATTCCACTGCCATCCACCTGTATCCACTGTACGGAGAACGATAAATGCGCTGAGTGTTGTAATCTAAAGAACTAGTATGTGGTTTCTTCCAGAGAAGAACACATCTTCACACAACTGCTACTTACAAATCTGAAGCAAGCGAGTATAAATGTCACGAAATTTATTGAGGGAAAAGTGACACTTTGTTATCGCAGAGACCAACAATAAACAACAATTTTGTTTGTTAAGTGACTTTTTAAAATAAATTAGAAAACGTGCACGGGTCTCTGCAAGGTCAAAACTGGTATTGACTAGTGAACGGATATGCAAAGTTGCTTTCCCAGTTAATTTTAAGTAATTTTCACACGAGAGAAAATGGGAGAAATAACTTACAGTTAGTGGCCACATGTCAATATTAAATTGTTAGCACCGTGAGGTAAGATGTAATTTATACCTATTTTTACTTTTTACCATACAATATGTAAGCTTGTGCTCGTTTTAAGAATATGAAGCAGCAAGGATTTCTTGGGGAATTTGCAAACTTCTAATTAGGTTTTAAAAATGTACCTACGTGTTTGTTATGCGATTAATTTTGTGCATATAGTATCGTATTGCTCCAAGTATTCCGACTTTAATCATGTTGATTTGTTGACTTGAAGCTGTCCCGATTTTGTTAGAATATTTTCCATGCCTCTCTTGAATGTATGCATAAGGGGATTTGGAAGTGAATATCATACGTTAAACAGAAAGTAATTTCGTCGTAATAGTTTTGGTCCACATAATACACCGTAACGCCACTCACAGCCATTATGGTTCGTTCCGCTTTTAGTCTTTTTTGCTAAAAGCTTCTTTGAATACAATTTTTATTGTCTGGTCCCGTATTGTATTGATACAGGAGCGGCACCTAAAGACTCAAGAATAAGATAACTGATACCAAGACGCGGCCATTAAAAGCAAGGACGTCAGAGTTCATTGCATTTACTCCAATTCAGTGAAATTTACATTATACATATAAATTCAATTTTACCCTTTCTTTACAATGCCACTTGTGTGCAATCGTGCAAAGAATGATACAGTATTTGAAGGGGCTTTTAATCGAACTGTTGTGTCAAAGTTAAGTGACAACTAAAAGCACAAACTAAATTGATAACTTTATAAACGCGACTCGAAATGGACCATGTCTGACTTCGCTTCTCGTTCTTTTCTTCTGACAGTGACTTTGCGTGGCTAACTGGATGAAAGTCACTACTTACAATCCAGGAATAAGTGTAGATGCATGGACTATGAAAACTTATTTCGATAGGAATATGAGATACAATACTAATCATACGCTAGGATTTATATAACACGATCCGTATTAAATTATCAATCCTTGTATTTTATATAGTTTGTACCTTTATTCATGTCTCGATCTCGATACATACGCAACTGTAGTATCGTTCATATGTTCACTCTCAAAGATGTGTAGATTTACACATTAGACATCGATTTTCTATGCCTATTTTCACATTTTACATGAGAAATCTAAAAAATGTTTTTAGCATAATATAAAATGCATTCTTCACATACAGCAACAGCCGTTTTTAAGCAGTC
>JAANSN010004791.1:0-14001 GCA_036850665.1 Dicranocentrus wangi | reverse complement strand
TTCTGCATCCTGTTTCCAATTATTGGAATTCTTCTTTTATTTGCTAATAAGGAATTCGTCTGTGTCGTATGTGAAGAGACGTATGTGTATGGAGACTTAACAGCTAGGCCAGAAGAATTTGATTCAGAAGGCGAAGACGACTTTCGTAAGCAAAACTAGTAAACTGTATTTGTAATATCTAATTGTAAGAAATACAAGTTTCAAACCAACAAATAACGACTGAAAAGTAAATCGCACATTTCATTTAAAGCCTAATTATATAATTAATTAAATATAATTAATCACTTAATTATATATCATGTCACAACGTCATCCTATTTACGCTTATGGTGGAAAAGGAAGCTCGTCGAAATAATGCGACTCCGAATCGTCTTCATCGCTCTCGCTGTTTTCTTCTTCTGGATCCTTCGCGTCCAGATTTAGTGGTAATCCAAAAGGATCCAAGTCGTTAAGTCTTCCCCTGAACACATTAAATTTGTTAGAATCATCCACGTTGCATAGAGCATCATCCACTTCCATCAAGCTGGTAAGGTCAGCGCTGTTAACTGCTGTCACACCCTGTGAAGTCTGGTTATGCACTGTAGCTGTCATCTCAACATTTTCCGCTGTCTCTTCTTCGGGAGTGACTTCGTCGACGAGTTGCAATTTGGACTCGTAATACTCGGCTACCATATCTGGAAAATGACAATTGAAGTAGTCCGCCAACACAATTACCAGATTGTCTGATGATAGTCCATCCATCGGATCAGCGCCTGGTTCCGGAATTTCTTCTTCTTCGCCAACCTTCCTTATTTTGATCAAATGAAAAAGTTCACCTTCAAACTTAGTGGAACTCAGAACGCGCAGTGGAATTTCAGTCGACTTCCAATAGCGGCGAAACAGAGGGCCCTTAATGACACAATAATTTATCACACAAAATTATGATTTTTATCCAGTGTTGCATTGGACCTCTTCACCTTACAAGGCTACGTATTTTCATTATTGCGTTTTTAATGGAATTTTACCATGAACACCTTGTCCAACATTTCATCATCGTCATCGTCATCGCACTGGTCCTCTTCCTCTGGTTCCGGTTCCTCTCGTTTACGCTTTCGTACCGCCTGATCCTGAGTATTTAAGTCGTTACTGTCAGATTCCTCCACCTTATCGACTTTTTGAGGAACGGGATTGGGTCGCTTAAACCTATTCTCGTACCGCTGAACCAAATCCAGACAATTTTGCAAATTGCTGATGGGTTCCCAGGTGTTATACTTCCTACCCAAACGGAACAAGTCAAATAGATACAACAAAGGTTACTGTTTAAACGTTCAACGAACAGGTGGGGATAAGTTGACGTCAGAAACAGATACAGCGAGAACTAAAGATATGATAATATTTAAAATACTCCGTGCTAGCTACTTAAATGACTTACTTGTCCCACCCAACCCATTTAATCCGATAGCGTTCTTCTCCCTTGATTAACCTCTTGCTCACAATTTTTTCCACTTTGTATTCTTCTGCTCCATCCGACAGAATGACTAAACCTGGAACACCGCCGACCTCTACAGCTCCCTCCATCTCCTTATTTGACCTGTTGCTCACCAATTATCCACGGTTGACTGACCGCGCCTCCACCTGCCACACACACACACGAACGAACAAGGAATAAAGAGCAACTAAATATTAACAGCTATTATTAAAAAATTAATAAAATAAATTGTAATTGGATATAAGTTAGCAATTTATAACCAACCAACTACATACACAGAGGACAGGAGACTTCGAATTTCGTAAAAGCGCTGTGCAATTGAACTAAATAAAGCTTGGATGGACCCCAATTGATCCCCACAACACGGACCCCCACCCAGTGCCAGTGCGAGTGAATGAAAAATGGAAAAAAGGAAGGAATCTTAGAGCGTCGTCGTCTTCGTATTAACGTCGGTCATACGCCAGTCGCTGTCTGTCTAACCAATTATTCAGAATTTAGGAACATAACAAAAACGCGTAAAATATTTTGTGAAATGGATGGATTGATAAAATGGGCAATGCAATGCAGTCCTCTCCGCTCGCTCCTCGCTCCGTTGTTCGTTCACAAAAATATACAAATGCACACTTGACTTGTATAGCTAATTAATATGTATATCGCTTATCGCTTCGCATATTTTGGCTTCATTTTATGTTTCTTTCGCTTAAATTAGCTGCAGCTGCTCAGCTCTTCAGCTCCTTCCTCTTTCACCATCACCACACGCACAAGCAAGCAATGAGCGAAAGGATAAATTGTTGTTGAGCGAGAGCGAGACCGAGTCGTCGTCCGATGATATTGCATTATAGTTTAGATTTGCATAATATGAAAACGCTAAACTGTGTACGTGATGCAAAGTACATACGCGTCAAATAGCTGGATGTTTGATTGAAGGAGGGCGAGGGGCGAAGAAATGCCAAAAATCCTTTTCAAAATGATGTAGATGGAGTATGAGATGAGAATGGGACTAATAATGGGACACAACTCTTTGAAACGTTCACTACGCTTCCCTGTTTCAGTTGATGCACTAACTAAACATATATATCCATAAATACGCTATGATATGCATATTAATTATAGATATTATTTACTACGATCCATAATCTATATTATGCATGCTCTTAAGATTCTCATTTCTCATTATGTCGTTTGGGGGTATAGTGCTCGTCGTGTAAAAACCGTGTAAACCCTTCAACAGGATTGAATATAATGATAACTGATGACAGTGATGATGAGATGATTTGCAAAGTTGTAATTTGAGCCTTTCAATGTGTGCTGCTAATCCATCCAAGTATAATAGCCCACTATAGTTACACATCTTTGTAAAAGTAAAGTTGATAAATATATTAAAAAAGCAAATGCACAGATTTATGTTAGGGTATTTGTACACAAAATGTAGGGGGGAAATGCATTATGCTTGGATTTTGTAGGAAAGACGGTTACCCACCTAGTCCTAAAAATTGTAATCCAACCCAAACTGTTGTACTTATTTACTGGGTTCATTGTTCATCGTGCTAGTGCTGGCTATGATTATGCGTATACCAGCAAAATCTTTTGATACCAAGTACCCAATTTTTTTAATAGCAGTACTGTCTGACTTAGCATTGATTTCAGGTATTCACGCATTAACAACTATATACATCGCATCCTGAAAACTCCGTATTGAATAATAATAAGAACCTTTACAATTATTACGCATACTCTTAATGAATTTAGCACTGAAATGCTACAAATGCAACAGCATAGATGACGACGACTGTTTCGCCGGTCTGCCAGGCTTTGAGTCTCATCTGAAAGATGCCGTAGACTGCAAATCACTCATCACTTTTGAGCTTTCCAAGGCATCGGGTGGAACTGCTGTCACTGATGAACCTGCCATTACGGAGCAAAATAAATGTATGTAACTCAACTCGCCAAGAAAATTACAAAGCTTGGTCTTACACATTAGAGATTGGTGGTGTGCTACTTGTCACTTTTGTTAGTATATTAACTGGTAATCAACAATTTTCAGTGGCATTATGTACCCGATATCGATTCGAAAATCGCCCTCGTTTCAAATCAACGTTTTTTCCGAGTAATCGAACAATTGTCTACCGGGACTGTGTCTTTGTTGATAAGTTCAAATTCACTGAGATGTCACAACTTTTAAAAAATCCTCAAATACAGAGCGGACAGTATTATTCGGATTATTGTATGCGACAGATAACTTCAATTCGGCCACAAAATGGTTGGTGCATTTGTAACGTGGATGGTTGTAATGGTTCTTGGCAAACCAGGATGGAACGAGGAATGTCTCCGGACCCCACGTTTTGGCAACAGATAGGACCAGAGTATATGTTTCATAAACACTGATTGATTGTTAAAATCGTAGCTAAAGTCAAAGGTTATACGAGAGATAAAACGTACAAAACATCTTGTTGGTCCCGAATGATTCAGTATTAAGCTGCCAAGTTCAGTTCAATTCCATTATAATCTCACTATTTATTGTGCCCATTGCTCATATTGAATGAAATATCGTTTCACGTAATCACATAATTCAAATTGGCCGATTCAAGTTCATTATAATGGTATGTGCACCAACAAGAGTACCCAGCTGCAGATTAGCGTTTATACAGGTAACCTTTTCGCAAGCACTTGTGTCAGCAGGACTACTAGAAGGTGGCAATCCGCTGTTGTTACATTTCACTCCTTTCTGACAGAAAACACCTTTGAGAATCCCAATATCAGGTTCTACCTGTGGTGGGACGTTAATTGTGAACTCGTCATCGTAGTTACCGGGTGGGTCATAAATTCCAACGGAAGCAGTCCAGATCCCATCCGACCATATAGCCCATCCCAGTTTTTTACTTTCTTTCCAGACCAGTTGAGTAAAGTGACCTGTCAGGGGCTGGTTTGTATTTTTGTTGTAGTCGTACATGTCAATTTCATTATAAAATGCCACAATTCCGTATTCAGCGTGGGCGAAGCCTGAATAAAGCCCTGCTGATCCAACTATATTTTCACCATATTTGTTGTAACCAGCCATTTCAGGGTCAGAGCTGTCCTTCGGGTACTTAATTTCGGGACAACTGTGGTCAATAGCTCGTTTGTTAACATAGTGCTTCGCACATTTCAAAGCTATTTCGTTCAGCTGAAAATTAAATTACATGTGAAACATAACACAATAGTATTTGGCTAATTTTTTCCCGGAAAAAGTAGTGAAATAATACTACCCAACTACCCGCACCGGCACAAAAAATGCGATGCTTATGAATAACGGATTCTAAAGCATGCATCACTAGTCTAGTTCCTGTCATTCATACTTTTGTATTAATATTTGTTGATGTAGGATGAGATTAGGATCTTATTGCCTACCTTCGCGCGACTCATATTAAAAATTTGCAATTAGATTATTTAGCGTTTTGAAATTTGGGGTTGGGGTTTAGGTTTACATTATTATCAACAAGTAGGTATGTTTGGCTTTCGTTTGCCTGATTTTGATATATTATTTTCCAGGAAGTAAAATTGTGAGGAGACATTTACATTCGTTTTCTCTCTTGTAGTTATTTCAATATTTTCTCTGGCAAAATAGCCTTATTTTTATGACGCATTATTTTTGTCAAAGTCTAATCATAATGTACATAATATATACTTCTGCAGTCATTTCCAGCTCTCCAACTCCATGAAGATCCCGACGGAGATAGTTGTGCCAGTCCAGAGCTCGATATTGGTAATCTAAAAGACAAAATTCTGTAATAAACTAGTACTAACTTGGCTGCATCGCATGCTTGCAAATATGTACGCACGACGGTTGTTATTATTAAACAGGTTGCGTGCACCTTGAAATGGAACGCGACTATGGACAATTTGGAAAATGGTCGCAAGGTAGATGTAAACTGTAACTAGTTGTAGAAATGTAAGCATTTTCATGTGGCTACGGGTGTGAACAGTATAGTCTAAGTTTTTGGGGCTTTCACAATGCACAATGCATTGAACATGTCGTGTTAGCAGTAAACCGCTTCCTTCCTGAAGACGAGTTGGTAGTTCGAGTTTAACTGAGATATCTGCTTTTGAGATACATATAATATTTGTCGTGCTGTAATTTGTAAAATACGAAACAATAATCCATGCGTCAAATGTTGTCTTGGCATGGCATGCACTTAGGTCATCATAAGAATATCAGCCGTCGCATTCGCGTAACATCACGTAGGGTAAGGTAATGCAGGCAAAATAGTGCAATCGCAAAGCAAATACCTACCTACGCATGGCATGGTTTTTATCAAAATGAGCGATTAACTACTCTCCTGTCTCTCTTTCCTATACACTTACAACGACGTGGCGTGGTGCTAAAATTATTTTTATAATGGGTTTGGAGCTGACACTACCTCGTCGTGGTACCACAGGACCCGCATATCATGATTCTGTACTATCATTAGGTAGGCACATTTCATTAACCTGCTGGTATTCGCTATCTCCGTGAATGAATAGAATATTTTAGCCCTATTATTTGCTAATTGGTAGACAGACTCACATGACAGGTCCGCATGTTGTACAATAAGTATTATCAAATTAAACGCCAAAATTGGCTTGGAAAAACAAATTTTCCGGGAATTATATGATTCCAGGTTCCAGCATAAATTCTGCCAATCAACCGTAGATTACAGCTTTATAACACACAAACATTTCTACAGTAGTATCTAATAACTGATCTAAAAACTTGAGTAATCAGTAGCCCCTCGACTTACCTTAATAGTGGACGTCGAGACATACAGAATTTACGAGACCTTGGCTTGTCAAGGTTAATATAATTGTGTGTTATATAAAAACCTACTTACTCTCTTTCTTAACCGTTAGGCCAGGTCTTGGTCTATGATAATTATATGCCTATATACCAACGTAATGCCAAACATAAAATGCACAACTTGGGTTGTATGCATATTTAGTCTCCATTGTATTTCGTGTCATAACGCTTTCTTCCAGGTCATATTGTTGTTGCTAAAATGAATAAAATGGCGTGTAGGGAAAGTTATCGAATTCTACTTTTCTCATTTAGTTTTCTCCTTGTTTCCTCATCTTCTGTTGATTTTGTTTACTCCAAACATCATAAACGTATTAGTAATCGTTTAGTATCGTCGTCCCCAGATAATGTTGAAATTAAAACCTTCTTTGAAAGCTGGATCATGCAAACAGTTGCAACAAATCCTGTTCCCTCAACAGCTCCACTATCGTCCATCGTCATCTCAAATTCTCCAGACGAACAAGTTACTGTAGGGAAATATTTGCACGACACTTTTCATCCTGTGATTAACAGCTTCCTTCCGAAGGAACATCGCAAGAAGCATCGGCTTTTCAATTCTATTTCACTTATCATTTCAATTGTCGAAGACGCCACCACTCCTGATGCAGACTCTTCTCTGATGACCAATTCCCTTATCACTCGGACCAAGTTGGATGCAGGAAACGAGACAACTTTCTGTTCATTTCATCTGAGTCAGTCCTTCTGAAATACGTTTACACGAACCGGATTGTACAGGGTCTATTAAATAAAATTAGTTTTACGCTGGATACTTCAAAGGTATTCCTTGATCCGCCAGTCTACAATCAAGGCATTCCGACTTCACTTTCAGTTCTGCAGTACTCCCTTATTGAGAAACGTCCAGCAATGGGATACACCGTTCGCGGTCGCCATTTCAGACTTGCTGGTTGTGTCGACATTCCTCCATACCACTTTCTCCGCTCGAAAACACCCACTTTGGAATTTGATGGCTCATCCTACCGGCTTTTTAACGTGTCCTCGCATATATTCAATTTCACGTTTGAAACTCACTTCGAAGAAGGGACTGGTTATGGAACTTTGCTCCCAAACGGAA
The DNA here is from genome assembly GCA_036850665.1 of Dicranocentrus wangi. NCBI lineage: Eukaryota > Metazoa > Arthropoda > Collembola > Entomobryomorpha > Entomobryidae > Dicranocentrus > Dicranocentrus wangi. Next base: position 6,651 of record JAANSN010004791.1, on the reverse strand, counting down.
CATGGACAGGGATGATGGGAAACTTGATGTATCCCGAAAGAAACTTTGATTTTGCAATAACCCTTGGTCATTTACTTGTCTTTTATGACAAGTTTGATCACGCCGGGGTTACATCCTATGCCAACCTGCAGTTCGCTCAAATGAAGCCACTACTAAATTCTGATGTTCCGTGGCAATCGCTTCTTTATCCCTTCAAGCCTGCCTTGTGGATTTTGATTGGAATCACCTATATCGCAGTTAGCGTTGCCATTTCGTTCATTCTGTACTTCCAGGAGAGAATCCGTTACTTTAAAAATCTATACTTAGCATTCACAATTCCCTACATGATTTCATTGGAGCAAACTGTCCCAATCAAAAATGAAATTAAAACTGTGGTCCTCCTTTGGTTAATATTGGTAATCATAACTGGAACTGCTTACAGAAGCAATTTGATTTCGTTTTTGACGTTTCCAACGACTGAAGACATTCCCCGAACATATTCCAAACTAGCGGAGAGTAAGGATTATAATATTATGCTAAACACGATTGGTTCCGCAGAACTTATATTTTTTGAATCGAGCGAGTCCCATACGATTAGGGAAATCCGTTCAAGGCTAAAAATTCTTGAACGAAATAGCGACAGCGTGTGCCTTCATGGGATGGTGCTACAGCAGAAAACCGTTTGCATTGGATGGTTTCCTTATACAGCGGTCAAGGTTGCGGAAGGGTTGACAGTGAATACACACATTGAACCTGTTCAATTAAGTCGGGACGTTGGAATATTCGCCTCGATGTCTGTTCCCTTCCAGAAAACCTCCATCTATGCAGACTCATTTGGCCCCATTATATCCGCTGTCTTTGATACAGGGATTTATGGCAAATGGGACGAGCAAATTATTCACTTTTTCAAAGTGAAAGGATATCGAAAAGCTCAACAAAGGTTGGAACAAAATAGGGAAACCAGAGAGAATCTCATAGATGAAGATTTAAAGGTATATCAAATCTTGAGAGAACGTGCTGAAGGGAGTGGAACTACAGCGCGACCATTGGTAGTCAAAAATTTACTTGTAGTATTCGCCATTATGGTATTGGGACTGTTCACATCGCTAATTTCTTTCTTCACAGAACTCTACAAAAACACGTTATTATTAAAGGAAGATTTATCATGGTCTTATTGGTGCTTCAGAAAAAACGGTGGAGATGCGGTTTCAGGCGATGAAATTAGCGTAATATTTGTGAATAGTAATGATACACAACATACGAATACTTATAGTATAGTATAATTAAACCTGTTTGTCACTCGTCGAGTCATTGTCAATGAATAATTGTCACACGCAATAATTTTACAAGCTGTAGAAATGAGCTTTATTGAATGTCTAGAACATTTGTCTTAAAGCGGCCAAGAACGTTACCGGCCGGACTATACAACGCAACGGCAACAGCCATGCCATTCCCAATTGCTATTCCAAAACCCAGCTCTGCTGATCCCTTCCAAACAAGCTGAGTGAATTGGCCGCACTTCCCTTGAAACTCATTTTTGCTGTAATCATAATGGGCTCCTTTTGAGTACCAGTTATCGACAGCACGTTGTGTGACTGACTCCAACGTTCCCTTTCCTCCTCCCATGGCGTATAAATTCTCTCCATTTGAAAGTTTGAATGGACAGGTCATGTCGAAGACCCCTTTGCCAAGATAATACTGTGCACATTGCATGGCTCGGTGGTTTAGCTGTCAATGTTTAAAAATATATCATGTAATTTTATGTCGTATTAAATAAAAGCTCCCCCATGCCACATAATATTCTTTAGTTAGTAGTATTTAAGTCAAAGTTTCTTTTTCTTGTACATCTTCGTTGATTTCAAGAGGGGGTGAACCATGCTTCACTCTGTAATGGTTGTGTAGATCTTTAGCCTTTATTTGGTATGCTGGATATAAATTATAAAATGGCAATATATTAGTAAACGACGAATTAAAAATGGATTTTTTCTTGAATACATTCTTACCTTCCTCAATCCCCGCAATTTCACCAACAAATACTCCATTTATCACTGCTACGATAAGCACAAATTGTAATGTCTTCATCATTGGCCGACTCAAAATTCAATTAAGAACAAAAATAAATTTTTGGGATATAGAATATTAGACTAATAGGATATACAGATTCATAGGCTTTTAACCCCAAATAACAGATCTACCTACATGGTTCCTAGAATCACATTGCTATTGTTCTCTGTTATGCATTCATGAAAATAGGACAAAGGTTTCCAATCTCACTCAAAACAATGAGTTGTCCTACTATGAAACAAATCAGCATTTTATTAAACTAACCAGTTTTCCCCGAGAAGTTTACATTCAATTGTCAAGATTGTCGATGATCACATGATTGTCATACATTAATCATATATTATTATAAACCTATATATAATAGACAGCTAGTTTAAGAATGCAAATTCACAATCGGTCAAAGACAGAGAAAAGGTAGAGGGGAAATGAAACACTAATTAGGCACTAATGCTACTGAGAATTCTTGGACATTCGCCTTCGATGGATCCTTCATTTCATAGGGTTTCCTCAGATACAGCTACACATCATGAGTTACACGGTCAGTAATTAACAAATTCGACAAAATCTCAGATTCTCTAGTCAATCCAATGTATGTTCCCTGTTCCCCATGCATCGTGCTTTTACACAGAGTTTTGCTTTCAGACTCTTTGATTTCCCTTCATCATGTATGTTGCAAAAATGAACAGGACATGGTCATGGAGGAAGCATATTATTGCTACCCTCTTGTTTTTAGTCGGATTATTAGTTCCTAAATGCTCCTCTATGATCGATCAAATATGCTTATCTCTTGGAAGAGAGAATCTAGCGGAGTCAGGAGCTTTATTTTTCAAAGATGCAAAAGGACTTTACACCCCCAACCCAAATTTCTGCCAGACTCAATGGTCTTATAATAAAACAGGCATCAGTGGTAGTTTGCCAGACCCTACTGCTTGGAGGCGTAGCTCCGTATCGATAGGGGCCCACACATATCAACTGCCAGCTCACACCCCGAAAGCTCTCTCATTTCTGGCGCCTGTATGCCCAGATCTAGTCTTTTAAACTAAAGAATTATCTTATAATTAGCTTGATAATACCTAAATGTAATACGAATTACATGCTAGAAACACGGAAGCTATGATCGCCACTTCAATCAATGTGTCACTTTGGAAGATCACATGTCTAATATCCAACTTGACGTCTTCAGCGTCCGACAGGGTGGTCGCCCACTTAAAGGTTGGCTCAGCTTTGAGCTCACTGTTCGTGAAGCGGAAATCGGTTGGATGTTTTTGCAAATTTCTGACGAAAATGCGAATGCCATTGGCGAATTCGTGGCAAATGATGAGGAGAAGTGCACAGATAAATCAAGCCAGAATGTCCGTTTTCCACGCAGGACACAATTCTTGCCTTGTTCTACAGCTGGGCTACAAGAAGCAGAAGTAACTTGTAACAGCTATTATTTCTAACGGCTACTACTGCTTTCTTTCATATTTCAGATGCATAATAATATTATGCTTCACATAATTGAGTGCATACCTATGTTGAAAACTAATGAAACCCCTACGTAGCTTGAGGCTTGAGCTCTAAAAATTGGAAACATAATTTTCAATACTCATTTGAGGTATCAAGAGGAATGATATACATCAACCCAAAATGGCGCCCTAGTATCAATTCCAAAGCCGACGACCTCAATCGCCAATCAAGGAGGATAGATGACATACAAGCTCACGCAGCCGATGATCCTAATACAAATACCACACTTAAATATAGGATGACTTGGCGTTTGAACGAATACTTTTGCAGCAGACATCAGAAATTTCGCATAGTGTACTGATTATGTAGAATAACTGCCTACATTGAGGCGTACATTCAAGTAAATATGTATAACCTTCCAATAACTAACTTGATATATTCACCTAATGTTAGACTGTACGTGTTGTGGCGCCATGATGTTGAAATTGAAACTTTGATTCCGGGAGTTTGCCAATTATGCTTCAAGCACGACCACGGTCAAACCGTTTTTAAAAGATACTTTTGGATGTATCCTCAGTGGTATGGCGTTGCCGACGTGTTAGAAAGAAATTCGGATACTAAATTAGCAAATCTGTTGTGTGATGAAAAAGTTTATGACAATGAGGGAAACGTGGTATCCCACCCACCAGATTTTTGGATTGAAAAAGTAGAGAGGAGTACGCCCGGCAATGACAATCTGGATGTGGAAAAGGAAAAGCCAGGGATGAGGGAAGAAACAATGTATAAGTCTTGCAGAACTTTGGTTACCAGACTGGAAGAGGTGAGGCAAACAGATAGACGACTATAAGCTGACTTTATGTTTCTACTAAACATTAAACAAACTATTCGAATGGGATTTTCAGTTCGTTAACGATGTCGCAAGACAGCCTTCTTTTGGAGGGCGGTGTGAGACTATTGATGAAAAGAAATTTAAACCAGGATTTTACGGAAAGCATCCCGATCCAAAGAAACAGAAGCCATCTAGTACGAGCAATGTTGACGTTCCCCACAACTGCAAAAAGAACAGCAAGGCATCTTACCCAGATAACATGGAAGACTATGGGGATTACATGAAAGAAATGAATCGGATGAGGGACGATCTGTGTAGTAAGCAGAAAACAACTTGCCCGAAGAACTTTACAAAAAGAGATGTATTCTTTACGGGTTATACCAACCTTAGCAGCAAAATAATTTGGGTAAATATGCCGTTATTATTTTTTGCCAGATGAATTTTTGATTCTAAAACTGTTGATTCAACTGATCGATTGTGAGTATTTCATATATTCTGTAGAGAAGCAGAGCCTACCACGGTGTTCTAAGCACATTTGCAAATATGCTATTTCTTCCGATTTCCAACTTTTTCGCACGCTATTTTAAAGAAACGTTTATGGAGCATGATGTGTTCGGAATGAAGTCTTGGTTTTTTGTATACTTTCTCATTTCGATTAAAATGCTTTCATTCATCCACGATCATTCACTGATTATATATAAACCAGGTCTCCTAACAAAAATTCAATCCTCTAGGTACACATTTGCGGTACCCTGCTGGCACTATGCATGTATATGTCTTCGATGGCAGCCATTTTAAAAAGTAGAAAGCCATACGGTCGCAGTTGGAGTAACGCAAGTCACTTCCATAGGGGCATAGGGTGGTTTTCTCTGTCGTTGTTTTGTCTCGTTGCAATCCTAGGACCAATTCGACACAAAAAGCACTTCTACAGGAATCTTATAATGTATTTCCATGCGGGTTTAGGATTTCTCCAACATGCCACGGGGTGTAAGTAAAAAAATATAAAACTTTTTGTAGATAATCATTTTTAAGTTTTGAAGGGTGCTTTTGATGACACTTTGTACAACTTTAAATATACGGTCTTGCTTGTATTATGATTTTACCAACAGTAATGCTTTTGATTAGCTCAACGGTGATACCCGGTTCGCCTTCAGCGTCAACATGTTATCATGATATTGAAAATTTTGGCAATCGATCTGCCTTCTCCCAAACCTCGGAGCACCGTTTTGCAGCAGTGACATGGGTTTATCTCAGCTTCGATATTGTCTTTCACATCATAATGAATGTAATATTGCATCGCACTGTTGCAGGTCCCATTTATTATACGAGTTGTGGCTGTGGCATGATCATTCCATCAAAAGAAACTTGATAATGTAATTTATTCCCCACAGGTTCTCCAGGTTAAAGCGGATCAGGCATGGAAAGTAGAACGACACATGTACTTTCCATTAGTGCCCATTATTCGTTCCAGAGACCGGAGGAGTTTCAAGGTGAATCCTATTCGTGCTCACTCTCTCATCAGATTAAATTATTGTATTAATTATTGTTGAATCTCTATCCTTTTCCAGTACTTCCGATACAGGGCTATAGTGCTTATCTTCTACATAGCGTTTTTGATCTTTATCGACATAGCATTCTTTGCAATATTGACGAGTGGTAGCTGGACAAGTTGTGATTTGGGTCCAATGACTTGCACTCATGAGAATAATTCCCCGGACAGTGACTACTCTGAAAACAAATGTGGCAAAATTAGTCAGATTCGAGAAATGAGAAGGCAAATGAAAGTGTAGTGTTACCGACCTTTCTGACGAATTAACCTTAATCATGCAGTGCTCCTTGCAGTTCTTGTGTTTTAAAATCGTTATTTATATTTTATTTATTATAGACCTTTTTTGTGGCTGGCATAATATAAAATATAGAAGAAAATCGTACACCATGCATATTATATGAATATACAATTTCTAATGTAGTAAGAATTACAAATTACTTCAAATTACATACATACATTCGGTTAGACTACTTAAACCACCGTTGTTATCCATCAGAAGTAATCCATGTCAAATGACAAATGGCCAAATCCCCCTCACAATCAGGAGACGCATCTTTTTCCATTTATGTATGTATTACGCAAGAATGCAAGTGTCCGGTCCGGTGGCACTCATTCGTATAGCCACGCTGCGCTGCTGTTTTCATTATCATCAAATCATTCATTATGTTACAATGCTCATATACTATTGCTGGGATATTGTGCGATGCACACCTTTGAGCCGGGATCCGTGCCCTTCAAATCATACATCATACAATACAGCACACTGCACTGCACAGCTAAA
>JAANSN010004790.1:0-14004 GCA_036850665.1 Dicranocentrus wangi | reverse complement strand
GATACGGGAGAAACTTTACATGGGGCCATATACGCGTACGACAGCTACAGAGTTACAACCTTTCCTTCTTGATAGGATATTTACCAATAGAAATAGGAAAGTGAAAGTACTAGAAGGAAGACGAAGCTAAATCTCTGTGCGCCCTACACTTTATTGAGAGTGTACCTGTGCGTCACCTCAACAACCGCTTTCACGGTTGAAACAAAGAATCGACTACCGATGCAAAGCATTTTAATTGTTCAAGGTACGGATAAATAGATAGAAAAGGCTTACTAAGGCACAAGAGGTACTCAAGTGGCCTCTGACTTCCACCAACTTTTAATTTAAACACTGCTTAATCGTTAAGTAAACATGGTTAGAACATGTGCTGTTATTAGCTGCATGAAAACAACGGGAACCTCGGGCATAAATTTATACTGGTAACACGAGGTCCACAATTATCAATTTACGCATTAGGTACATGATTATTGCATATTCTAACCACTGAAACTCTGTCAAAAACTAACATGTCCATCTTGTGTAACAAGCCTATTTGCAAAAGAAGAAGTACCATTAATATGCAAGGATTGCATTCTATTTGTAAACAAGGACAGGGGCCGTCTATTTTTACCTTCTCATAGTTTAATTGCGGTTTCGAAATTAACAGAACAATTGACACGACAGCAGGAACTGCAAGGAATAGAAAGAATTCAAAAGACTAAGCTTGTGCAAGCAGCAGCTTTCGAATCTGTCGAACGAGGCATTTTCAGAGAAATAACATGCGAAAATATTGCAGATGAAAATGAAATCCCTAGCTGTCATCGACTTGATTTACTGCCAAAGTACAAGCAAGGTTGAAAATGAATAATAAATTTTCATCTATTGTTATGCTAATAAAAGTTTGCATAACAAAAGAAATTCTAACTAAAAATTTGAATAACAGAGGATACTCAATCAAATGACGTCTCACTTCTAACAATAAGTAATCATTGAGTATCATTAGCATGTGAATGGAGTGGGGAGGTGCATGAGGTTAAAAATTATACACGGGATTACAAGAATGGCCTTCTAGTCACTGTAATTAGAAACATTTGTAGTGAGTATCTTACTGTGCGTTTACATCATATCGCTAAACAGTGCACACGGAAAAATAACCCGGAAACGAATAGGTCAGTAGTCAGTATGTACAAAGTTGGTTCATTTCAAAGGTAACTAATTATTAAGTAGGCATTTTTATATTCGGGAATCCGGTTATTGACTTTCCTAAATGTAGTTTGCATTTGTTTTGTTGTGAATAAACAGTTTGCAATGTTAAACTCACTCTTTACCATCTGTATACGCAGTATAGTACTTGTAACTTGTCATGTACATAGCTAGAGTATGGAAAACGACGTTGAAATTGCAAGTTTAAGTCGTTAACGCGACCTACAGGTATGTACAATCTCAACATCCAGGCGAAAGGCACAAAAGCTGGGGTATCTTCACCATTACGACTTCTATTCTAGTACTTTCTTATTTCTATTTATTTACCCCTATCAATACAACTACAAGTCATAAACGATTGAAAAAATGAATATATACCTATTACTTCCTGTTGGTCCTCTTGATTGGCACTGGCACAGTATTACGCCTCACAGCTGCACTGATGCTACACTTTGATCTTAATCTTGTTAGCTCATCGGCGCGCGGGGCCGCCGGGACGAACGTTGGAGGAGACACTGGAGACGGCGACAGCAGTTCACTCTGAACTGTTTCTGTTTCTCTTTCTTTATCGTTTGCAAATGCGGAACCTGGAAAACCCGAAAAAGAGATAGATCCACTAGATTCACCAGTCTTTAATTTACAATTTTCTGAATGTTCGCTCTTGCTAGAAAAATTCCCCATAAATCAAGGTAATAATAATATTATTATATTCGACTAGTTGTGTTGTGCAGTTGTTATAATAGTGCAGTCAGAAAAAGGTCAAGCAATATTTTCTTCTAAAACAACCTTAGGTGAACATTATGAAATGAGGAATGCAATGTCAGGCAGTCAGTCAGTCAATGTCGGTGTCGGTGCAGAGAGTAGTGCAGATGCAGAGTGCAGAAGAGAGGAGGTTCATTTTTCATGCAATTACGTTTCCAGAAAATATTATTGATAACAAAATCATTTGCATAGCGAGCATTTATCTTGCTGCGCGCGTGATGAAAAATTTTACGTTGTTCCCTCGCTCTCGCCTAGACCAAGGTAACTAAAGGAAACACTGCAAATACAATACAATTGTTTAAGGTACCTTGGCCTAGACGAGCTGTCACCAACCAACTAAACCAACATCATCATTGCCGTGCCCTGTCGGCCCGTGCTCTGTGATGTGATGATAATTCCACCACGCACCAGCAACAAAACAATCCACTCAATTCGTCGGTCATCCTGCTATGCTGCTATGCTGGTTTGATCAAAATGTTTTGGGCTGCATCATACTGAAGATGACGAATTTATTTTTGCCTTGCATTTTGGTTCAATTTGCATTTTAGTTCCGATTTTCGTTGTAAATATAAACGAATTTGTCTTGACGGGGAGTAGACCGACGCGACATAGACCACCAAAGCAAGGCATTAAAAGCATAACATACAATATACGATTTATATGTATAAGTATTATACATTGTGTTGACTGACAAGTAGGTAATTGCTTCAACGGGAGTTGTTTTTATGGTGGTGATGCTATGCTATGCAAAAAGTTTTTATCGAATAAACTTTATATGATGATATTGATGATTTAACCTCAGCCGACATTGAAGCCGAATTTGAGCTAATGCGAAGGTCTACCTTACCGGATTTTTCGGACGGTGAAGGTAGGGTTCAGAGTAGACAAGATGAGACGACTATTCATTTTGCAATCCATTGGAAAGTTGAATGTATGTATTTTTCTTACTCTAGCGTATTGGATTTCCGCACGAGATTCCCAACAAGCAAACTCGCCAATTCACCTGGGACGACGACGACACTGATACAATAGACCTGTAGCTTACTTTGGGGACATAGTGTATGCTCCGCCGGAGTATCTTTCCTGTACTAGAATTAGAATGACTGATGATCATATTACATTTTATGTAGGGTCTAGTGGCCTTGAAGAAGGAGAGTATACTTTGTGTGAAAAAAAGAATCTTTGAGATTTTTTATGGAAATGTATTTGTGGGGCTTTTAAGGACTTTGGATTTTTAATCATAGTGCATAACTTACATAATTGAAGGCTTAAATCCATTTAATAAAAATTAAACGCCTGTTGTAGCCTTATCTAGTACACACTCTACACACTACATTTTAAAAGAATTATAGCATTTATAGCTTCTTGTTCATAGCATGTTCGAGTAGCGCCTTCCTTCTCTGTGAAAACATGTGAACGTAAATGAATGTGGCAGCTAAAACCACATTAAAAATATATTGCAGTAATTAGTCTCCTTTTCAATTTATTTTATAAATTCTCTCTGAATTAGTAATGCTTACCTGGAGTAGCTACCGCTCCCACAAATATCAAAGCATACAGATAAAACGCCCCCAGAAATTGAAGTTGAGGAGGAGGGCCGTTAATCTTCACGTGCAATATACCACTGTACAAGGTCATCAGTTCGCTACACAAACCCAGTGGGACCAGCACAATGAACAAAGAGTATCTCCACCACTTCATGAGTTTAGGGTAGCCTACTAAACTCCAAAAGTAATGTCCATACCGGACAATTTCTGTTCCACTCCAGGCAATTAAAACAAAGGGGAAGCCGACGGAGGCTGTACATCCTGGATTCACTGTTAGAATGCCCCACACCATCAGCATTCGTGAGGACACTTGGATCACTGTGACTGACACGGAGGACTTGACTATTCCTAATGCAGTATGAATAATCTTTGGAAAGCGTTAAAAGCGATATTTTAGAAATATGGCTTAATTTCCTAAAATAATAGTTTACTAAACTAACTGTCAGTGAAACTTACTTCCAGGATGGCAGCAGTTTGAACCACTTGAAGAGGAAGTTTAGTAGTCTCCGAGAGCGCATGGTGTGTGTGCCCATACTGATTGTGAGCAGTTAACCACAAAATGTAACTCCATCCAATCGATAGAATGAAATTATACAGAGATAAATACCACTTTAAATTTCCCATTTAAAATATATTTATTTTTTTACAAAACTCCGCTGCGTGATGATGAAACGATGAAACGTGACCAGAACAAGCATATCTTTTTGGTCACTACTTCAGAGAGCAACTTTTGTATCTAGAATAAATAAATTATGGAAGTGGTGGAGGACTCGAGTGTCTTCTCAACAATTTTTGCTAAATGCTGAACCATTAACCATTATTTAATGAGCGTGAGAAATTTCGCAACTAGAGGTCAGGAAAAGTTTGTCTATAGTTCTACCTAAAATTATCACTGTGTTAATGGAATGCATCCTATGCACATTATGAATGAACATAGCAATATCACATCATGTTTTTATGACGTCAAATCCAATTCCCATTCATTAAGTTTGCTCCAGAATTTCATGTCAATTTTCCTGTTGTGCATAAAACAGTTTTTGTTTGTATGTAAACTAGCATATTTGAGATAAGCAACCCATCAAAACATACAACCACTAGTTGTTTTGTATATATTATAATATTATAAATTATAGCTTTTCTGTCTTTGTGCTTCCCTTCATTTAGATACTATGTTATGGATGTTACCAAAACCACTCCACTAACTAGACTAGAAAGTGATGAAGATGCATTGATAGAAGCAAAAGCAAAAGTTAGAAGATAGCATTCGCTTAATTCCTAAAATGGAAAATGCCCGCATAGTCAACGCGCAATGTCAATTTAATGCATTGAAATGTTCGGACAAATCGTTCTCGTTCAGGTTGTGACAAAGATGCACACTATTTCCGTCCCGTGGAAATCTCTGGGTTGGGTTTCCACTTCAAATGATCTTCATCATTTCGAAAATAATTTACGACAGAAGGTTGTCGACATTAAGGAAGGTATGTGGAGCTGTGTATTGTGCCGGACTTCTCTTATATGCAGTAGCATGCGGTTGACTCGTAGGCTAACAATTAAGCAAACATTGCAAACGAATAATTGCAGACCGATTTAAAATATTTTTCATGAAACCCTACAAAATCATGTTCACTCTTATTTATTTGATTTTGTTACAAATACTGTAGATATGGTCCTGATCTGATAACCTCAATTGTGAATTGATAAACAAACCATCTATGCTACATATGGATACATTGGCCTTTAGTTAAGTTAAGCTACTTATTAATTTCAGACTGGAAGTTCCAGAAATGATAGCGACATAGCTTCATCCTCTGCTAATGTTCCTCCCAGTGACTCGGGTAAAATGTCCGCTGGAATCCTTTCGTGTAACTCTTTTACATCCGATGAAAGTAGTATCTTAAAAAATAATACAAAAAGTTTTTGCGTAAAAAACAAAGCCTTCAAAATAATTAAAATGAAACAACTTGTGATACGAAATAGTTTTGTACTCGGTCTCTGAGCTTTGAGGGAAGAAATGGTTTGAGAATGGAATACACGGGCTTTGCAAAATACGGCAGGTTCACATAGTACACCCCTTTTATTGGGATGGGATAGGCATGCTAAAATATAAAACCAAAATTACGCTCATGAAAGCGAATGCATTTCGATTCGAAATGCAACGTTGCAGAACTGCAAAACAAAAACGCGAATGTCTGCTAGTCTACTTTGTACCCAAAACACGTTGATAAACTTCTTGGTAGCAGATATGGAATACTCCCTAGCGTGAGATAACTTTGCTCCTTCACAATTAACGAGAAATACTATGCCAGTGTACATGGAGGGGTAGTCCATTAGTGCATCAATTATGTACCTTCCATAACATGTTATGTCATCCATCGAGATCACTGACGTGTCCCAAGCGGCTGAACAATGAATAAAATCCAATTGACAATGAGTCTTTTATTAAAAGTAATCGAAATTGAACTTTTAATTGGAATTTAAAGAATAGCTACCCATTTTGCAAACCGTAACAACCCTTCCTTCTCTATCTGTGTGATGGAGCACGCTGATTACCTTTTGATCAAAGACGAATCTTGCTCGGTCGGGAACTTTAGAGGGGAACATTTCTGGATAAATATCACAAGATACTTCGGCATATCGTATTATCTAAACAGAATCCGGACAATAAAAAAGAGGTTTTAGGTTTTTAAGTTTTATTTTTAAGCCTTAATGACTGATTTAAGGTTTTAGATTGGTTAGTGCACTCTTTCATAGGACATGATATATTTTAGCTAGATTTTATACCGATGCACAGGCTTTATGTATATCTTGCTTCCTCCCTCGAACATACTTCAGCAGGAAGGTGTTGTCTGTTTCCGATTTCGTAATGAGTTGACGCACCGGTTCACTAATTGAGTTGGAACTGCGCAAATATTCTGTACATAAACCGAAAGATTAGTAGTGACAAAATTGCAAAATGCAATATTTAATTTGTTTTTACTTTTCAGCTCTTCTTTTAAATTGGAAATGTGAATCAACTCATCCTTAGAAGCAATCAAATCCCTCTTCTGCAATAATTCCATGTCAGAGAGGTGAGAGAGTTTTTTTTTTGTTTTCCCGAATTGCAAACAACTGAAAAGGAACTAACTGCAAATCGCCGAAACGAATTGGACTAAATAAGCTACGGTACAATTGCATTGCATTGAAACTATCAACTTGGTTCATGTGTGTGGAGGTGGATGCAACATCAACATGATGGTTGAAGGAAAAAAATGGTGGTCCGAAGTACACGGGCGTAATGGTACTGATTCCGATCTGATTCCCACGGGTCAAGTTTTTGCACGTTTATTTTCCGTCTGATAAGTCGCCACGCGAATTTAAATGAATAAAGACCGGACAAAATTTCGCTTCTTAAACACACCGCACTGCTGCAAATATTGTGAAGTGAATAGCATAAAGTACCTCTGGGCTGGGATGTGGATTCTTCTGGGCTAAATTGATGCAAACATGTTTTACTTTGGAATATCCTTTGGAAAGTTTCCCATAGTTTAACATTAGAAATTATGTACGACATGACCCGTCGTGAGTATGGGTCCATATGGCTGAGTGTGTCGTGGTATTTGGTATTTGCTTCTAATTGTCATTCTTCTCGCAATGTCAGGAACACCATGTATACCAAAACCAAAATATATACAGCCAAAGATATTCCAAAACAAGAAGTCAAAGTCAGAGATACACGGGAACGTCGAAGTAGGTGACTGGTGATTTTAATTAAAGATAAAACTCGAAAAGAAATAATTTTTTTACTGTAGATGTAGGTGACCGCATGATACTCGAATACAAAAAACGAGTAGGAAAAGTAAAAACCCACCAAACTGGCGTAGTTATCGCTATTCTCGTTTAATCAGTAGTATTAAATCTTGTAGGAATTCTCCTAGTAAAATAAACCATTAAGGCCACAATGGAAGACAACGTACAGATTCATGCGTAAATCAATCGTGCAAAAATAGCCAGTTGGGAAAATTCTTAGATTTTCATTTAATACAAGTCATGTTGACCAATTCTGTTTGTACAAGTTAATACATAAGTACATAATAACAGCAAATGATAATATCGCCATCGGATTTGGCCGCATTCGAAACTTTCCCAGCAGTATCGAAAACTCGTGCACCTGGAGTTCCCGTCTTTGGACAGACATTGCGATTTACCATCTCGTTCGACTTGTCCTCTTATCAGATTGATTCCTGGCCTGTTGATACTACCGACTACCGTCAAATCACGTCGTTGAGAACTCCTCTTTCTCTCTCTCCATATAAACTATGAGTTCTTATGTACTTAGTTTCCAGTCATAGATATCTCTATTTTTCCAGTCTTCCAGTAACCAAATGGGTCTACCTTTCTTTACCAACTATCGTAATCCAAATGTGAAAAATATAGGAGATCTTGTATCCTCAAAAATTATTCATCATAAAACTGTTTTTTGCATAGTTCACAAAAACTCATTTTCCTCTTCATGACCATGTTAAAATCGAGAAAAGGATTTATTTATCTTCTTTGTTGAAATGAAATGTGTTTATCCTTATAATTATAGNGACCATGTTAAAATCGAGAAAAGGATTTATTTATCTTCTTTGTTGAAATGAAATGTGTTTATCCTTATAATTATAGCCCCACGGTCGCTCCTATAACTCTATCATAGAGTCTCTATGCAATACTTTCTGGCTGTTGTACACGGTGGGAGTGAGTGTGTTGGGCTGCTTCCACCATAGCCCCGTTGATTACCCCTGTATATCCCACGCTTTCGCTTTATATATTCCACGTTAGCTTTTTTGTGGTGTTGTTGAAATGATTATTGACAACGTTCTCTTCGCAGGTTCGGAAGCTGAAGCTACAGCTATCTCCAACTTTTCCAGATCACAACAGGGTTGAACAATCGCATAAATACATGCATTTTTACCGATAATTTGTGCGATTTTATACATTTTTAGTAAGTACGAGTAGATAAACCTCCCAACCTTAAAATGTAAAATGTTCTTGCATTTGGGTGAATGGGGTGGAGTAAAAAATTAGCCACGTTATCAAATCTTGGAAGAAAATGCTGGATTTAATTACCACAGTTCGATGTGATAATAAAGAATTGAAGTCCTACAGTGCTTGCCAATACTATCAAATTATTGTTATTACTAAATACAGTACGATTGGTTATGATAATCAATATACCTATCCAAATCAGGTTATCAAAATTATCCAGAAATGAAACAAGGACAAGCACTCGAAGCCTTGGAATATTTAATTTTTCATATACTTATCAATATTCTGTTACATGAGACGTGCTGTTTCGTCCACCTCCGTTCGTTAGAAAGTCTGCCATCCGAAAAAATTTCATGAAGCCGGAGATAAATCAAGATATATGGATACAGCTGAGTGCACATATTAGTGTACATAGTAAATGCACGGAAATAATGTGGGTTATGGTATGGTTAATAAGAAACACGATTGCAATTATTCCAACCAATCAGCTCCTGATCCTTCCTCCAAATCCCCTTTCTAATTGTTTTTTATTTTTTGCAGACACTCAATACATAAGTGGAGTACAATTGTACAATGTACAATGTTTGCATGATCACAAAAACTTATTTAGTCGTGATACAAAAAATTATAAATATAACCATATTACTGCACACTACCTGAGCATACTCACTTCATTACTTTCTGGACACACAATTTGGCTTACTTGTAGGAGCAACGCGAGAAGACGGGTTTCGTCATCAGTGATAAAAACATGCTCAGGTGTACCACCTGCAATGGCTAGTAGTTCCTCAGCATTAGCATTTTGACCAATTCCAACCGCAAACCCACGAATACCTGCTTCCGCAATTTGACCAGCAACTTCTATTGTTTGGTTAGGAAATTTTGAAAAGCCATCAGTTAGCACCACCAGGTTTTGTGTGACATTCCTAGCATTCTCTTGGAATTCAGTGAGCGTAACATTTAGCGCCATATCCGTTAAAGTTTCACCACCAGTGTAGGCAATACCATAAATTAGATCTCGAAGTTGAGCCGCAGACAACTGATGTGTCAAATTGGTGACAATCGAGTACTGGTCGGAATAGACAATGACTGACAACCGATTCCCGGGATGGTCCGCCCAGGCGACAGCCAACTCAGTTGTGAACTCCAATGCAGCAAGGTAATTATCGTCTGTTATGTTGTCTGAAGAGTCGAGCAGGATAATAAGGTCGTTATCAACATAGCATGGCTCTGGATCTTCGCCAGCTTCCCCTCCAACTTTCACCTGCATACAAAAAGATCAGTTTAATCAATAGCCCGTGTGGAGTGGAGTGGCATTTCACCTGGTTGGTTGGATTTTGGACTTGTTAGGCCTGTACCTCGCAAAGATATCGTGTTAGGTTAGTTCCATATTCGGTGGCGAACCTAGAGTTAACCCTCCTAAATTCAACTCGGATATCTGGCAATGTCGAATTAGGCTGGTCCTCATCCCATGGAATCCATGCTGGAAATGAGACCCCGTTGGTCCACTCAAAGCTCTCTTTTGAAATGTTATACAGTCCTCCGACCCTAAGGAATTGTTATAGAAATGCTTAGTCGGGTACTACATGTAGAAGCACTATTTTAATAAATTTTAAGGAGACTCTCTTTATACCAGTAACTAGAGCCAGTTCCCGGATGTGTTTCCAACCAGTCCGTGAAGTTTGCCATTTCCTCCTGTGTTTCCAGGTAGAGCAAGGTGGCGCTCTCACCAAGGAAAGCTGTACAGTCTTCCATGGCGTCTTCCCAGTTTGCCTGAAAATAAGTGATTATATGAGGATGATGAATGGTCAAACATATAGCAATCCGCAAATCAAGTAGATTCTTTTTTTTTGTCAAATTATTCTCACATCATTTGGGCTCGCGTAGTACACACTATTTGCGTAGGCACCACCACCATTCCTTGGAGCCGGATTACTTAATGATCCAATGTAAATCAAACCTGGAAAGAGGTGCTGTGAGAATAAGGATTTGTCAAACTTTTTATCTGTTGATTGAAGTTTTCGGCCTTACATAGCCTGTCCTGGGTAAAGAATAAACCTTACCATGAGCATTGCTTCTTTGGCTTTCCTCCCCAAGGGGAATGAGAGCCCCATGAGTTGCAAAGGGTGGGAATGCCACTAGCACCAAAAGTGGCAATAATTGTTTGACTAACATTGTTTGTTCTGCTTATGTCTTGGACGGGATTGGTCAAAAGAAGATCTATGACTGATGACTAAACCTGGAGAATTCATATTTATACTCCAATTCAAACGTCCCCGAGTTTCAAGTATGAGTTGTTTTAGACTATAGTTTTTGCAAGCGGAGATTATAATAGTTTGATAATAACATGCCATGTATCTGCGTTATGTAACGCCATAAGTCTGGTTTATTCGGTAATTCCAACCCATTAATAGTGTCCAGTTTTTGTTGTTATTGCAAATGCAATTTAGAGTGATAACGAGTGGCGACCTTCTGGCCGGGGCCGAAAATCTTGTAAATATAGATTTTTAAAAATAAATGATAGTGATACAAGTGATTTTTTTGCAACTTGCATCCTAACCTAATCACACTTTGATTATGAGTGATTGTGATTAGGTAGTTGTGCTTGTGCATGCCGAATGCAGTACTTGAAACGTCGGATGTGACTGCCAGTTAATTGTCAGGAGAAATTTGAAGCATTGAGGGCATACGATATGATAATTAATTGATGATTATGAGCAAATAGAGCAAGCTACGGCCTAAAATGAAGATACACACATCATTTATAATGTGGGTTGTGGTGCAGGAGTAACAAAACAAAAATGTTCATGTTGTTAGTTGAATGTTGTATATAATCTGCGAATGCCTCATGTATAGTGATTTTTTTGCAACTTGCATCCTAACCTTTGATTATGAGTGATTGTGATTAGGTAGTTGTGCATGCCGAATGCAGTACTTGAAACGTCGGATGTGACTGCCAGTTAATTGTCAGGAGAAAGAAGCATTGAGGGCATACGATATGATAATTAATTGATGATGATGAGCAAATAGAGCCTAAAATGAAGATACAAACATCATTTATAATGTGGGTTGTGGTGCAGGAGTAACAAAACAAAAATGTTCATGTTGTTAGTTGAATGTTGTATATAATCTGCGAATGCCTCATGTATCATTTGCTCGTTGACGTTGATTTGACATACACATACTAGGAAATTGGGAATTGTAATCTGAGGTAAAGCTATTTTTATGCATTAGTCATCTCTGGTGGGGTCTTGGACATAGGAGAACGAGAGACAAAAGTGGTACAGTGCCCGGTCGACGGTGGTGAACTCATTGAGATTCTCAGTTTTCAGTTTTTAATAACTCGTCTAACTTGCGAGCAGCGCGCATTAATTAATTGTGATATGAAAAATGAAAAACCAGAGAGCTTTCCTTGTAGAATATATTGCCAATCTTTTCCCCTTATGCTCCCCTGTCTCTCATATTTTGCAATAATTGTAGTGATACAACGAGTTTTGGTATTTACTCCTGAAAGATTCACATAATACGAATTATTATTATTATATTATAAACCGCAGGTGCGAATTCATGTATGTTCGTTATTGCAGTTCTCCCATATATTCAGTTCGGGTACAGTAGAGTTAATACGTCAAAGTCATCTTTGTCGTGTCTGCATATAACTGTCTACACCCGTAGTCCCCTGGTCGCCGTAACTTGTACTCCCTTCTGTGATTAGATACTTGAAACTCCACATAACATAATCAATTCCTGCCAACCTCTATACAAATTCCTTGCCAAAACCGAATAGAACCATCGTCTCAGAATTTTCGGATTGCGGCCTGCGACAATTACTTGATTAANCATAACATAATCAATTCCTGCCAACCTCTATACAAATTCCTTGCCAAAACCGAATAGAACCATCGTCTCAGAATTTTCGGATTGCAGCCTGCGACAATTACTTGATTAAATTACAAATTTTTTTCCCAATAATTAAAATTGCAGGCTATTAACCTTAATTGCAATTTACAAATTATTCAACTGACAACATATAAGGCATGATACTCCTAAATTACACTACTAGCAATAATATGGTAAAGAGATGCTCTATAATTACACCAAATGTTGCAACCTCTTCTACAACCTATGAATAGTTTTCTGTAAAAATAATAATACTAATTGCACACTTGCCAATTTGTTGTGTTTATTAGAGAACCTATCCCAATTTAGCAAAGCAGTTGTTGGACAATGAAAAGGGTTGACACGTTGACCTTTTTTCGGCTACTTCTACCATTTTCCCAATATTTTGTTGGTTTCAATCAATTGTGGGTGTCAGACATGGTAAAAATATGCTTTCAAAATTACTAACAATGCAAATGAAAACCCAAACCCAGCCTCCTTTCAGAGCTCAACCTCCTTCACTAGTTTTGCGTTATATTTAGGATTCTATAATATGTTATAACAAGGATATTAAAAAGTATAATTAGTACATAAACGCGTCCATTTGAATGAATGAGACCCTTGCCTTCTTGCCTCACCTTAACACAAGAAGAGAAGCCAACAGCCAACCAAGCTTGAGTAAGTAAGGTGAGGAGCAGTAGGCACAAGAAGCAGATCGCTTCTCTCCATCCGAGCATCGAAAACTTGTTGATCATCCTTAATCATAAATTCAAATTGTTAGGAAGTTTAAAGGGAACTTCACGCAACATACATAAAAGTAGGGTTGCCAATTTGCAAATAAGGACCATCACATTCTATCTCAAAATTAACATGCAAATTTATACAGAACAGCAACACGCGATACTATATGTTTAAAGGGTCAACCCTAGAATCATTTATGAGGTAGCTATTTAATAGTTTTATTATATCTGATGTCATGTATCAAATATGAACTTTGTACTGTCACGCTGATAACAAGATGCAAGCAGATATTGACTACAGGTACACAAAGTCTGAAGATGAGTTACATAATGTGAAATTGAAACATTGTTGAATGAAGGGAGACAACGGAAAACTACGAAACTAAAAAAGGTGACGCGTAGACATATTATTACAAGGGTTCAAAGGGTGGAACCAACCAGACAATTTCAATACTGAAGTTGACAAGTATGTCAAGGCATATAGGGATGTTATTATCGCCATGAGCTCGACAATTTGGTACCAAAAAATATCCACAAAGATTTGCAGATGCAGCTAGTTAGAATTATCTGATGATGGAAGGTAGTCATCGAGTCACAAACTTCTACTATTTGGTTGTTTGCTTCTCGAACGTGTGGACATGTTAGTGAAGTGATCATGTCGGTCATCATGGGCTTGAAATGAAGTGGAATTATATAGTGTAGTCCGTGTGCACGCGTATTAGAAAATCATATAATCACAGACTTTGTACTTACACTTCTATAAATAAATTGATAACAATAATTATGGAGAGAAAAATGTTTGAAGTAGTTTGCGCCAGTTTGCTGCTCATTCCTGTGGCCCATGTTTTTAGTCAAGTGGTGTCAAATCAAAAGTTTCATTTGGGTAA
>JAANSN010004789.1:0-14014 GCA_036850665.1 Dicranocentrus wangi | reverse complement strand
GCTGCAGCAGTACCACCTCCAGATTCGCCAGTAGTTTCACTTTATAAGGAAGGAAGAGGAAGCTTGTTGGAAAATTATTTCCGCTTCAAGCGATTGATTGTTAATATATGTGCCTACATGCGAGCATACCCGTTCGTATCTGAATCTCCGTTTTGATCTGAAGTTCCTGGAGTGGTTTCAGTCTCATCTTTCCCATCATTATCATCATCACCATCCCCGTCCGGAGCGTCAGTTACATCTGCATTGCTACTCGTGCTTGGCGCAGCAGCATGATCCTCTGATCCCCCATTTGTTTCTGAAGGGGTTACCGTATGACTAGGGATATCAAAAGGTTCCACAAGATTCATGATCTCTGTTTTCAACGACAACGACAAAGGCTGATCATCCAGCATATTATTGTTATCGAACCCGTCGTCGTCCCCAGTTGTCATCATCTGATGGGAGTCTGACGACTCACCATTACTCCCAGAAATCTCATTGTCAACGGTGTAATCAGGTGGGGGAGGATACTCCGAGGAACTGGTTGGTATTAAATGCGCAGGAATGATGAAACTGAGAATGAGACACTTTACGAGCAACAAAGCAATGAGCACCCGACACGTCAACATTTTGCGAGCACACTGTCGACAATCCTCTGGAACTGGGAACAATGAGCAACAATAACCACGACCACTGTCACCTCCGACTTCTTTGTCAACCGCACCACCACCAACAGCAGCAGCAACAGAGCTGGAACAACTACAAGAACTGTCTACAATGCTCCTGGAACTACTGGACGACAAGGATGACACCAGACCTACTTGCTCCTTGCTACTGGGGACGAACCCTCCGTCAGATGACGAGTTTTTCCACTGAGAAGAATGATCGTGGTGGTGATGATGATTCTGATTACAATGGACTGAGTCACAGTCTGGCATAGTTTATTAATAGTTGGTTGGGTTTGGAATTGAAACAGCAGCAGCAGCGACAGCGACGACGACGAGACATGAGTACTGCATTTCCCCTCCTCGCTCGCAATCACAAAATTTACTCCAGGGTATTTCACCACTTGTACTTACTCCTATATATATATTTGTCCTGTTGAATTTAAATTGTTGTCGCACTTGTTTTAAATGGTAATATATATCTTGTAGTACTCCTTCACGCTTTAACGACTCTACGATTTTATTTTTTTTATCGTCTACTGAGTAAGTGGTCCTGCGACCCAGCCACCAGCATAGCAAGGGTGGCGAGTAGCCTCTGAAAAATCATAAATGACATCCTCACTTAAAGTAATTTACTTTGTTCAGAAAAATATGGGCAATTGTCACCATAATATATATATATATGTATATAATTTTATGATCACACACACACCAACAGTTTATATGAGTGATTCAGGTAAAAAATGCCATTAAACACTATGCTGATCATAGCCTACTTTTCACCACTGCAGATTTATTAGTTTAAGGAAGCAGTAGAAACCTCGTCTGAAGACGAGATGAGGCTCGCATCCTTTCGTATAACTCACAAGACTGGACCACTTGTGTCACGTTCTCAGCAAATAAATGAGAACATAAACTGACTTAGTTAGCAATCAGCGAGAAGCATTATAATATGGTTAAATCAAGACTTATGGATTTCTAACTGTCCAGTCGAGTGCAAACTTACGAGGGTAAAAAATAAAAAACATATCATTCATGTTTCATGTGTACGTGCGTATAATAGTCTGGCCTGGCATATATGTGCACGTATCGTCGGTCGTGTCGGGGGTTTATAAAAAAAGTGGTCTGTGAGAGCGACTGCATGTCAAATCAAATATGAAATAGGATGACAATGGACAATGTATGAAATATTGAAGCTGTTTCAGTCTCTCGTCGTCATTATTCATGGCTACTGTATGCAGCCGGAGAAGAAAGAAAACATCCCACGCAAATTGGCACAACAAGATGCATCCTCTTTAAAATCTCCAGTTGGCATACGAGAAGAGTATGTTTTTTTCAGCGTAGACAAAAGGATGACAACACAAAGATCATAAAGTGGTGTATTATTTTTTTTTAAAGGCAAGGAATAATATTTACTGTATCAAGGATTTGTTGTGTTAACTTGTTCCGAATAGTTTTTAGGATGTCATTAGAGGGTCTCTTGATGTGGAGTATATTAGGATATGTATAGGGATGTGACATGATACGCTCAACAATGTCCACCAAATGTGCATCAAGGATAAATATTTATAAAAAAAAGTTCGTCAAGAGTGCAATTAATCATGCATTGAATGCAATTGATGGCAGGGTCTTTTGGTACTTGGTTTGTGCCAATTTCATGATGACACGAATTTGTCTGGTCGCTGAGTGGCGAGATGGGTACGAACGATGGGTGATGACGGTGGTGACGATGACGAGGATATGGATGGATACACCATGCAAGTTCCTTTTTTGCCAGGAGTTAGTGTCACGTCCCGTCCTCGACAAGTGGCCAAGTTGTTTATGTGCTCCATATTTGCGGACTTTTAATTATAAAAACACAAATAACTCGTATCGTATAAATATACTTGTAGGACCATTGCAAACAACATTTGTTAGGGACGTTACTGAGAAATTACTCTCAGGCTCAAAAAGGGTATAGCGAAGAATGTGGGTTGGAAGAAGAAGAAAGACAAATGGGTCTACCGGTGAAATGATGAGTTTTATTAAAGTAGGTATATAAATGTTAGCACAACTTTTTATAGCCTATTTCTTTGATTATTTATAAATCTCGTAAGGAACAAATAAAGTTAACAAGAGGATAGAGACTAATAAATTGTAAAACAAGAGCATTATTGTTATAATACCAGAAATGAAAATGGCGAGAAAAGTTAAAATATATCACAAGTCGCTGTCACAAATTGCTTTATAGAAGTTTTTAAAATCATTAATTAATAATACTCACAAAAGAAAATACTTTATAGAATATTTAATTACAGCAAAACATGTATAACTCATCAACCATATATTTGTGACAATTAATTCTTTCACATTTATAAAACAATCGAAATATAAAAATTCAACTAAACATCAAGTCTTGAATACTATTAGGTATGTAGGTGGTAAAAATTATTTCCTGAATGCACGTTTCACATGCAGAATAAGTGTAAAGGGGAGGAGGAGGGACACGTAAAAATGGAGGATTTGCCATTATCAAATTTCGTTTACAACCACATGTAATAAAACCTAATGCAGCTGGAAGCAAAAAAATACGCCTGTGTGGCACATTTAATGGTTTCAACGCGTAAAGTAATTTTTGCCTATGCAGTTCTTCATTGCTATATTACGCGTTACGAATCATTGACCGAAGCTCTTCGCTGTGGCTAGTTCCAGATACGGAAACAGACTTGAGATCCGAACCATTTTCCCGTCCAGGGTGAAGGTTCCTATTTGAAAGTCTTACAGTAGACCCCTTTGTCAAAATCCTCCGAACATCCTTCTCCTCCATCTTCATCAGCTCTGAAGCGGTGAGACTGGATTCTGGGAAAAATGGATGGTTTTCGTCAGACAATAACCACGACTCCGCAGTCGGCATTCGATGGCCAATGATTGTGAGAATCTCTTTGTGAATGACTTTGCAGAAATCATCCAGAGGCTGTAAAAGAAAATATCGTGATCATCATCATCATCATCTCTCCTTGCATCTATATCTGCGCATTAGTTGCCTCTTGAAGATCGAATTGTTTACCAAATCATTGTCATCATAGCCAAATGGATTTTCGATTTCCCATCCAATCCCCAAAATTCCAAGTAGGGCAAAGGCAGCTAGTCCGACTGCAGGAATGGTAAACCAGTCCAACATCTTGATTAGCTGGTAGGGAAGAGCCAAAAGGTAGATCCAGGTTGCATGATGAAGCTTTTTAAGTAATAATGAAGTTAAGTAATTAGTAACCAAAACAGTATGATTCATTCATGAACGTAAACTTTTCGATAAAGATTCACATACATGTACGGAATAGGCGAGCGGGATTGGCGTTCTCAATATCCGTTCAAACCCTCCAAGACAGTCCACAAGACTGTTTAGAGCTGCATACAAATAGATTTTAAAAGTTATTTACTTTCTGATATATTATAAATATACATGAGTGGAGTAAATTAAAGTATGAGTAATGACTCCTTTTAAAGTCATGCATCTCTGTGTTTCAAGTACATCGTACTTGTACTAATATTGGAATAAGCAATTAGTCACTTTTGCAAACTATATATCCATCTTCCTCTTTGATGTCTTAGTATTGTATTCAGCAGTAAACAACTAAGAAATAGCAGCAGAAACAATGTACATCCATTTGCATAGAAAAGTATTTAAAAATGTAATTAGTATGAAAAGCGGATTTCGTTATTGCAGTGTTGCAG
Organism: Dicranocentrus wangi; assembly: GCA_036850665.1. Lineage (NCBI taxonomy): Eukaryota > Metazoa > Arthropoda > Collembola > Entomobryomorpha > Entomobryidae > Dicranocentrus > Dicranocentrus wangi. The sequence continues at coordinate 9,659 of JAANSN010004789.1, read as the reverse complement.
CCTACGGTTTAAGCTTAGTTTAAAGCATGGGTTGTTGACTTCACCGGTTGTTTTTGTGTTTTAGCCTTTACCTTTTCTAGGTTATGTGCGGGTCACCCTAACCCTAAATTGACATTCAGATGTGTACAGAGTACAGACAGTCTAGGTAGTACTACAGTACTCATTGAGGATATTCAAAAATTGTAAACATGATACCACTAACTAAGTCAAAGAGCAAAACCAGGATTACATCAATTTATATATTATTAATCCTTCCACCCCTTTCCTAATCTGTTAGATATCGGCATAGCTTACGTTCAGTTTCAGTTTATGTTACCAAACTTTTAAATCCATATCATCAGAGCGATGCAGTGTGATTCAGTCAGATCAAAATCACACGCACATCATTCATGGGATTTTAGTGGGTGAGTAGAGTTTACCGAAATTCAATGCAATACGTAATACGTCTAACAACTGGAAAGCTACCAAAGTTGATGTTTTTGCAAATTCAGAAAGTAAAATGTATTCAACACGCCAGCTGCAAGTAGGGTCGGCATTGAAGATGTTTAACCGCAAGCGTGGCATAACACACAAAATTAGAAGTTTATAACAAAAATTAGTCTGCTGACATGGAAGGATGACTTCATAGTGGAGTTTTTTAGTACAGGTAATATTTGGCAAGGAGTTCTGCGTAGTTATTATCATGTTGATGGTATTATTATTATTTACACGCAGAATGATGCGTTTTTTTTTCAAATAGATTTTACACATGTTAGTTATTATTCTTTTGGCACTGGCTTGGATTTCTTTTACCATACAATTCCGCAACTTTCATTATTCATTATCCTAAATGTGAGCTGAACTGCATTGCCACATATTATCTATGTAGGATCTCGATTAAATTCATGAAACATGAAAAAATCGTCACGAATGCATTTGATTAGTGTTGAAATTAATACTTCCCAAGTTTTGCAAAAACCTTAATGGCATAAAACTATGACACTTAAGCATTTACTCTGCCAGGGAGGTAAAAAATGGCGTTTTAACTGGGATTAAGACTTAAAGCCAGCCCCTGTGGAGTGTCGCTTTCGCTTCCTCCGTGGCTGATAATATTACATAATATAATACATGAGCGTATATAAATAAAACACAATAATTCATGCACTATTTCCCTGCAATCTGCATGTACAACTAATCTGCTTAAATGTGCTGCTGTACTGATTTCGTAATTTTGCACACTGATAGGTTAAATATCAGAGCAATCCATCTGCAAATTATTATTATTATTAAGAAGGTTGGTACCATTTCTGAGATGTTCTAATGGGAAAACTGCAAGTTACTTGTATAAACTTCTTGCTGGGCCCTTTTAAAATTGAAGCAATTTGTTTGATAAACCTTATGAAACATTCCTAGTGTGCAAATTCGTATTGATTTAAAATTTTCCCGAGAGAAGTAAGTATGTACTCTGCTGTAAGTATTTTAATACTCGCTCCTGCTGTGTAATATAATATGGCAGGCTAAATATGATAGCCTGCTATTTAATGATGTGAAAAGGTTCAGTTCACGAAGTGTATCAAACCATTTGAATTTATGAAAGAAGAGTATTATAAGCAGACCTGTGTATACCTCCAGTAAACGTACCCATTGACCCATTCTTTAATTTTTGCAAACACTTTTGTGATTCCAAGAGCGTAGAATTGCAAATTTTGTCAATGATTTTCCTTATTTCGCGCAAATCTACATTATTTGCCGAGATTACTCTAAATCCTACAATCAAGATCATTATACTTATATTACCACTCAAAATTCTATGAATACGACCCTAGAAATCCTATAGTGTTAGCTAAAAAATGGCGAGTATTCGTTGAGTGAAGCCAGCATATAGCGTATGGTATGCCGGCTTGACCACTCGAATCAAACGCTTCAATGTAACAGAATCGCATCAGAGCATTCTGTTTTCCCCAAACCCACACAATCTACAAAATTCCACGAATTCATGAGAGATTTTCTTGTCAACGATTCACCGGTATTGGTGAAGGGTTCTCCAAATCATTGTTGCAAACCCCACTTCAGCTCAACAATAAAAGTGTAAGTACGGGTACGAGTAGTAGAGGGCTGAGCAAAATCACGTCATATTTACATACAAAATCCATCCATAGTCCTTGATGACGTGATATGATTCGCTAGACCACCCTATTACTACCTGTCACAAACCTCAAGTATTTTTTTTACCATGCACGGACATTGAAATTCCCGTAGCGTGAGTGCCAACCATATTCTATCTGTTCTACGAACAAGTGTAACATGAATCGCAAATTGGACAGAAATCCTTCACTTTATCGTGACCACTATTATAACAATATACACACTGCTTTATAAGGCACAAATTCAAGGCGATTCCATCGTACACTTTCTTACCGCATTGGTAATGAACTTTGCATTTCGTACATCACATATTACATCACTCTAAAAGAAACAACATCCGACTTTACCTTTTTGACACATGTGCCGCTTCGCAGTTTATCTTTTATGCTATGTTTCTCATTCCGTTCGCGTACATCATCATTGCGTACAGGTTATGGGTACAAACTTGGGACATCACAACAAGTCCATTCATAATGTCGTGTTAATAAAAAATGTACATCGCCAGCAGCAGTTATCTGAATTTGAGTGAGTGAGTCTGCGGCTCAGATAAGTCTATTTGAAACGCACACGTCACGATGACTTCAGTGGGAACGAAGATGATCAAACTCATTTCTGATATGATGAGCGGTATAACATTACTTCATTGTTGAAATAATAATGCTAATAATATGCGCAATTTGTGTCCAGTCTCTACCTACAAAAAAGTATTTGTGAATTCTACGATAAATATCGATCCTCGTATAAAAGGTCTTTATCTAGCGACATGAATACTTAAAGAGACTGCGACTGTATCTTCCAAGTAATTACTCTAGAGTGATAAAGCAATGAATAAGTCATTCATTACATCAGGTTGTGTGATCACACCACGAACGAGTAAATACGAAACTGACGTCTTATAAAATATTCAAAGAGAGTGGCACACTGGATGCAAAAAACACAGCCTATTCTAGTTGATGCCACTTGATAATGTGTAGTAGTAAGGATTTTATGAAACGTTTAATTAGGTACATGATGTTTCATTGTTGCTCTACCTTGGAAGGCAATTCTTAGCTTTTTTAGATGTGCGAATACGAATACACACATTTGCAAGGTTGTATCTGTCTGAGAATGAGTCAACAAAAAATAGGGAGGCATAATATATCGCATCGCATAGCCTGCATTCCTTTTGCTCAAGTGGCAGTAGCACTTACGGAGAGATTGAGAATATTATATGGGAATACGGTTCTCTAGATTAGATTTGTCTGGGAGGAGGCAGGCACGCAGCAGTAAACAGCGTACCTATATATTCCATAGGCCTTGAGTATACATCTTCTCTACGCAGTTACTCACCATTATTCATGACAGTCACAGTGGAAGGATCGACAAGGCCCCTTTGTCGAACGCTATTGATGTAGGATGCAATATAGTAGCTGAGCTCGATTGGGATGTTGGTGGGAACGGACTTTTCATATGCCATCAGATTGTACGATTTAGACTGCCTCTTTTTGAAACTACTGGTTCTTGAAGTGGTCGAGTTGATTCTCTGTCTCATGTCCAGGTTCCCCCGACTCCCCAGCCCACACTTTTTTGCGGACAATTTATCCGCCTCCTCCTGGTCATCCAAAGGTTGATTTGAGCTTGGCGTCGAGAACTTGGGAATGTGGCTGATCAGCTCGATAAGATCCTCCTCATTGTAGGAGTATTCCTCGCGGAGGTAGTTCTTTGTAGAGTATGCAAACGCCACTAGAAGATTTATTGCTGATATTTTCTCCACGACCTCCTTTGCGGTTTTCTCCTTCTCTTCCACCATTACCCAAAAGCATCTCGTCAATGTGCGGATGTTAAGCGTCATTGTGCTCCAGAGCTGACATGGCCAAAGTGAATGTATAAATAAGTAAATAAATAAATAAATAAACAATGAAGTTTTATTGGCCTTCCAGGAATTGGGATTTGTAAAAGGGGAGGGAAGACAAACGCAGTTTTTATTCTGGATTATACGTATATAGCGTGGAGAGGAGAATTCTATTTGCGACTAGAGCAAAAGAAGAGAAAAAAAATGTGTAAACATTTACCTTGCGCCCTTCCCAGTATCTGCGGGGGAAAATGGAGAAATTAACAATTTAATTTTTGATCAATTAATAATTAGGGTGGGAGTTGCAGTATGCAGTGTGCATCTTTCAATTACCTGTCGTACGCCGTATTCGTGCGGAATACCAACAGCAAGCCTGTGACGACTCCAAGGACTGGAATGAGAGTTTGGGGAAACTCGATCTTCCACCCGTCCACAAAGTTATGAACACAGACGAGTCCTGTCGTGTACAATATGATGAGAAGTATTTGCCACCAGATTGTTAGAATAACCGTCCCCTTTACCCTAAACATTAGAGGGAGCTCCATTTTGAACACTTTTAGAAATTAAAGTCGGTTTTTACACAAACTTTTGCCTCCTCAGAGAACCCAAAGTACTTCTTGGGATGACGAAACCAGACGGAGCTAACTCATCCAATGAAATGTCGACCAAATTACTTATCTATTTTCCACTATTGCACAGTATGCACTATGCACATACTTCTCTGGACGATATCTTAGCACATTCGTATATAAATGTCAGATGAAAATATTCTACGGGGATTACGACGTTCCAAAAGTGGTAAAAGTTCTGGATATTATTATCGCTTTAAGGGCAAAGAGGGTTTCACAGTTAATCCAACGACAGAGAAAGCACAGCGGTAAAGGAGTAAAGAATTTCCTTGTATTAAAAATGTGTCTGGATGCGCAGATGAAATAAAATTCCCAAAATAGGAAAATTCGCCGCTACGAGAAAACTCCTCTTAATACCTTTGTCTAACAATCAAAAATGCAAATGTTGGATTGATTTATTTCTCTGCAAACTACTCTTTCGAGATGTTTTGCTACACTGTTTGTAGGTAAATCCTAAGATGCGTGGAGTCGCGTAAAAAATAACTTATCAACAGCCTTGGCCTGCACTTTCCGCGTGGATCCAGTTGGCCTCGGGTATCACAACAAGTTGTCAAGAAATGTGTGTTACGACAGGGCAAAGTGGCTATCTGCGGTTACACAATCTTTCCTGTGCACAAACTCAATGTTATTTCACCGTAGGACCAGGCTCCTTCACGCTTTTACAATTTTTTGAGAAAACAATCAAACCTCAACAAGTGAGCAAATCACTATCACAAAAATGTTTCACAATTATGGCTCTTAAAGCAACTTTTTGTCTCATGTCTCACCTATAATTTTCTTTGAAACGCTCACATGAACACGAGTTTTTTTTTTGTTAATTTTTGGTTGATATCATTTGTTTCACATGAATTGCTAATGCTACCTTTTTGATACACTTCCCTGCTTCATGCACTTCTTTCATGCAATTCAAAAATTATATAATGTAAAACCTGATGTGATGATATATTTCCTGTGGAGCAAGTTGTATAAAAATCCTGTGGTACGCTTTCCCCCAAAAAGTTTAGCCAGGTAGACAACCACCACCAAGACCAGAACTTTGTCTGCATAAACTTCCCCACGAGTCAAAGGATTTCTACCTGTGTAGCAAATCCACCGACAAAACTTCCCAAAGTGGCAAGCATGGCTAACACGGAATAATGACCATGATGACTGACTAGTACGCGATATGGCGAGAGTTTTAGAGTTTTTTATTACCTAAATGAAGCCAACGAAAGGCAAAGTGTGCAAAGACTAGTAGGAATTTACAAGCAACAATGCATGTGTGGAACATTGTGGCATTTCATTCCAAGCTTATAATACATACATTTTATATTGTTGCTTGTGGCAAGTGGCAAATGTAGCCTGTGGATTTCGTAGGCCCGTGGGATTTTTATTGTTGAAAGATTGCTTGAAAACATTTTAGCATTGTGCTGCATATATTTACTCAAACGCAAGCTCTATGTAAAATGGGTTCACGTAATGATTCGTGTTTCAGTCAGTGATTATGAATGAACATGTGTGTACAATATCAGAGCGTTGCTGTTACATTCCTAGTTGTGATTCTAGCAGGTAGACAGACGTGCACATTCATATGAGTAAATAGGTAAATGGCAAACTAAGTTTCTGGGGTGAACTCTCTATTGCCTGCAAATGGAGAGTAATGAAGGATCTATGAGCTCGTGAGCAGCTAAACACATAAAACTGAGCTGATCTTCTCTTCACGAAGCAAAAAAAAAAACGTAATAGTAGCGTGGATCCACACAGCTTGTAGATACAAGCCACTGTCAAATGCAACAGCTTATGAGCATACCCAAATAGTAATACTTTCCGTGTATCACATCCATAATGTCTGTTTCTGTTTGTTTGCCCAATCCTTTTTCGTTACAAAAAAAGCCATGTTTTTGCTTGTCTCTAAATCCTCAAATCAAATAGGAATAGGCCTCGTACAAATATCAGCAGAACCCTAAGCGGATGTGCAAATACAGAATATGGGTATGAAATAGAGATGCAAGCATTGAATAAATATGATATCAGGTAGATTAAATGTATGGATATGGATGCTATAAAAATCTAGACATTCATATTGATGGTTTGCTAGATGAGTCAGTGAAGGACGCTCTGGAGTTTTTGGGCGAATCAATTTGCATTTTTTGCACTGCCACGATAATATATATATGCCGAATTCTTTCCACCTGCACCTTTTATTGATTTGACAAGTGAATTTAAAAAGTGGATAGGCTAGGGTGGGATAATAAAAGAGATAACATTTGAGCTGATACTCCGTCTTCAATACCTAGTATTAAATGGTAAACGTATACATAATTACGCTTTTTTAAATTTTATACGATTAGAAGTTGCAAAAATTCCCCCACCAAATGTTTCGTAATAACAGTTGCAAATTCTCCCTTTCTCAAAAAGGTAAGTTTGCATTGAAAAGCAAACAGTGCTTTATTGCCACCGCCTGTAGGTGCTTTCGTGTAGCTGTGTCTTCTTCTCACATTTCATGTAAAAAATTTAATCTCACCAGATGATAATCATATATCATATCTTTTGTCTTAATGTGATNGAAAAGCAAACAGTGCTTTATTGCCACCGCCTGTAGGTGCTTTCGTGTAGCTGTGTCTTCTTCTCACATTTCATGTAAAAAATTTAATCTCACCAGATGATAATCATATATCATATCTTTTGTCTTAATGTGATGTGTCTAATGTATAATTGTATTATAATTTGGCTTTCGTGGGATTGCAAGTTTTTGTGGCTTTATTGAAATTATCTAACCTCATAATTTATAATTTGCTGACTCTATGCGCTCTTATTCGTCGTAGGTAATTGTACAGGAATCCCCCTTTTTTATTTCCTCCTGGAAGAGGAGGTTGGTCCTCATCTAAATTACCAGCATGCATAATAAAAAATCTTTTGTGCAGTGCGAAAATTCTCGTGAGGACTCTGCTCTTAATCAAAATAGGAGAGAGCCGCCTAACACAAAACAAGCGTAAAAATTTAATTTTCTTCCAAGGTCGATGCCACAAGTACATCATAATTGTCAGGNACACGAAATCTGGACTTGGGATGTGTGTCGTTGGTGTCCACATGTCACTAGCTTTCGAATGATATATGACTCGTTAGGGCTTACCTGTTGGCCCAGAGGGTTGGGAAACCAATCGCAGCCTTTACATTCTCAAATAGTCTCCATCTACGCGGTTGTAGTATCTCTGATGAAGGTGAAGGTAAAGTCGACTTGCAAATATATGATACGCTTGTTGCCACGTACGTATGGGAAGGAGAACACTGTGATAATTTTTTTATTGTATTGGGGGCACAAATGTGCCTAGTAAAAGTGTCAGCCGCATAAGTAATGTAACAACGAATCACATTGTTGAGTAAATTCTACAATGAAAACGAGAAGGAATGTCAAGCATGGTAATGATAGGGTGCCGATATGTCATCGAGATGAAACCGCATTTACACATCTTTTGTGAAAGTATACAATATGGCATGCATCATCCTCGTCAAGATGATGTTATTTTTTTGTTACTCATCGGTGAAACCAACTTGCAACTTTACAAAGACGCGTTGGCTGCTGAGATAAGACAATGTACATGATCTCTCCTTGGTGTTTTAAAAATGAAGTCTTGCTCACTCCATAAGTACAATGCAATACAATGACTTTTTCGTCCTTTGGACATTTTCCGACAATTTATCAAAATATTTCTGCAGACGAGACGGTTTAATGGACACTCCGGATAATTCCAGAATAATTTTTATGGCTAATTTTTGAGTAAAATCGTGATGAGAGTATGCGAGCATCACCCACAACCCATTACTGCGGTTTTGCTCACAGACATTTGCGTGTACATTTTGAAGCTAATCCTTTCAAAAAAATGCTAATGAATGGGCAGTTGTTGGTCGACGAAAGATATGGTTAAAACAATTAGCGCATGTTTCAAGTACATTGAAAAGTTTTACATTTGGTATCCAGCCCATATCGGGAAGAGAGAGAGAAAAAGTTTGAAGCGATCGCTGCGCAAACACGAACAGAAAAAAATTACAAGCGCATGATAGTAATTAATCACGCAAGATTCCATTTAATACAGGTGGTCTCTCCTTTCGATCACCATCATGAAATTATAGTGAAAAACTCAGAGTTAATTAACATGATAGTAATTATACCAAGTGCTAAATTTTAACAGTAAACATGATGCAGATAATCATCTATCGATATGTATATGCTCATTCATATTTACCGAAGATGAAAAATGTGTTTTGTGGTTTTCACGCCTACGTGCCAGGCCATGCATGCATGTTGGATGCTATGCATGCATGTATTGATATATTGATTTTTTGGATTGGATATTGGATTGGATTGGATTCCATATATTTTGGATTGCTCTCAAGTTCAAGTTGACAGGATGGCACGGAAAACCTAGCTTTGGAATGATGTCTGCTCCTGCTGCTGCTGCTCCTGCTGCGCTTGGAAAAGTATAGTTAGTAGTAGTAAACAAGTCCACCAAGCTGGAATAACGTAGCTCGCTGCCCAGTCTTAATGAGCCGAGCTTATGATCTAACCACACAAATCCTAACACCACCAAACACCAACCAATCTGGCAGAATAACCCCAATCAGCGTACCAAACGGACTCTCCTAAAACAGTAGAACACCTGCCATCCACTTCATCTGTAGAACCCTAACATGCCTAAGGCCTAACGTAGAAGGCTCCCAATAATCCTGTAGTACACTCAAAAACAACTTGTAAAACATCACCTTTCAACCAAGTAGAACACCCCAACCATATCGGTATTACATTATAAATATATTGCCAAAATGCCATAGGTCAGTGAGGCAGAACACAGTAACGTAGCCACCGCGAATCAGATCGACAATACCATACAGCGACTTTAAGAAAACAAGATTACGGCTTTTGTAAAATAACCTGGGCTGTTAAATATATTGCTGGAGGAAACATGAAGAGCGAAGTATCGTAACTCGCCCCGAATCAGATCTACAAAGCCAGTAACTCATTTAGAAGCGACAAGCTCCATCGTTTATAAAATAGCCTGGACTTTTAGCAATGTTCCTGGGTCAGTGATGCAGAACAC